>LPNX010747042.1:45646-79892 GCA_001517045.1 Pseudotsuga menziesii | reverse complement strand
TGCCAAGTGGACATGCTGAACATATTGACGTGTCTTTTCAATAAATTCCTTGACGAAGACACTAACTTGTACCTGTTGACACAAAATGATCTCAATATTAGGGTTTTTTATAAGTAAGGAATGAAATGCAACTGTTCAAACATAATTTTATAGATAAATGCATGTACCTGAGATGTCACCAATTGTATTTTTTTGCTTTATTTCCCTGGGACTATTTCATAGCTTATATATTTGAAACTTTTCATGTCTGTAACCATATTCCCAAATTCATTGTCTCCAATATCGTGCATACATTGGCTCAATAATGCCATTCCAGCACAGTTGGAGCAAGTTCCATCCAAATAGGATTTGGCATAGTAAGTTTGCCCCTCAGGCCTATTGCACATGATACTATGAATGAATTCTCTTGATGAGGTCAATGGTATTGTCAAGGAGCAATCCTGCACATGGTTAGTATGCAACACATGATGAATGTACAAAAATGTTTCATAATAATATTCATATTCTACATGGTATCTACAACAACAAGTGTTACGAAGAGTATTTATTCTAACATAATAGGGCTTACATTTCTCAAAAGTTCTTTGCCCCAAATTCAATTGTCTATGTTCATTCCTAAATTTCTCGTATAGTTCTATCTGCATTATATCAAGAAGATGCTTAATATGTGGTTCACAGTCTTTTGAACCCCTTCTTAGTTTTAGTACATCCTTCCGGTTTGAAGAAGGCCTTATGTGATCATGCCAAAAACTATGCACTAGTCCCTTTACTGCATCAACTAGCTTCATGTCACGACATGGCAACCGACCAATAAAGGCCCAAAAAGCTGTCTAGGTGGTTTTGTCAAGATGTTTTCTTCTAATAGAATACCTACGGAGGGTTTTTACATTCAAATTAACTAGTTTAGATGTAGGCTTGAGAAAACGAAGGACCCTGGTGTTCTTATTTACAGTTGCTTGTGACAACACACGACGAGCTGCATTGCGGTCCTTTGACTATGTGTTCTTACCAATTTTACCAAATGCATCTACTAAGCTTTTAACTATATGAGAACTTGGTCCAGAAGGCTTTATCATCTTTATCCCTAACGATTTCTTAACAATATTCATGCCCCTAGATTTTAACAATGATAAAAATAATCTACATTTATCTCCATCACATTTAGAAACAAAATATTTATTTAGTATCTGTTGAGTTTGATAAGCAATACTACGTTTAGATAGCGTACCTTCAATGGAATTGAGGAGTCCTTCATCAACTTGTATACGCTTCGGAGTTCTTTTTACGTGTGCTTTCTAATGGAGGTAAGGGGGTTGGATTTCTATCATCTAGTGCATCAACAATACGCTCTGGCGTTTCAGTAGCAACTTGTTGTCCTTCACTCTCTTCCTGGTAGTTGGATGGTGGAAGTCCAACATCCTCATCGATGGTCCGATTAATATTTTCTTCTTCAACAGCAGGCTCCATGTCCAACCTCTCTTCAACAGTAGGCTCCATGTACACTGCCTCTTCATGAGCTTCGTCTTGAGATGGTAACTTATCACTTTGACTTGATGTGGGATTTGAAACATCCCTTAATGAGCACCTACGTTTTGCTTCTTGAATACTTCCATGGGGTGCTTGTTCAACAACTATTGTGGAAATTGAAGGTCCCTCTAGTGAATGCTTCATTTTTTCTTGTGTTGGATTAATATGATGAACCGTTGTATCCTCTATAATTGGATTTGGATTAGTTTCCAAAGAAAGCCTCCAAATCATCATGTCTATTCTTTTTTTTTCTTTCTCTTCTTCGGTGACTTCTTGATGTATCTTCTTCCTTGCTGATTTTCTTCCCCGGTTACGTACATTCCCCATCACCACAATGATCAATGTCAATATAGTTTGTTTTTGTTGCTCCTCAATTACAAGCTTCCAAACCTTTAATTTGCTTTATAACTATTGATCCTTCAAGGTGCTTTAATCTTCCTTCTCAATTGTTCATATTTCCCATCAAAACAATAATGAATGGGAAAATTTATCTTTGGTTCTCTTTCAAATAATAAGCAAATGAAAGTTATATCCACCATCACCATGAAATGACATTGAAGCTTGATATCTTATCCTGTGTGTTCCTCAACCATGGAAGATGTCCTCAATGCTGCACCTGCATAACAAAAAGAATGATGGATATGGTGTAGATTGTGAGCATTTTCAGGCAAGCTCGTGCTCTTGAAATTAATGCATGCTAATCGGAATTTTCGTAAAATTGCAGTGAAGTTGCTCTCGGACAATGACAATTCATTGTTTTAACAATCTCAAAACGCGCACGCGATATGTTTAATCACAGTTAATGGGGTGGGTGCACTGCTAAATGTAATTACAATATCAACTAAAATCATTAAATGTAGTAATTTGAAGATTATCATTTAAAAATGTGACATATTTAAATTTTAAAACCTGGTGAGGTAATATTCATTTATAAATAAATGAAATAAAAAGATTTAGAAAAATTATTTAAACTATTATTGTTTTTATAAGAAAAGGATAAATTTAAACTTTATGTTACATAACTAGTTATTCATAAATAATTGAAAATAGATTATGAAGTAAGAAGGTATACTAAAATCATTTTATATTAATAATCCAAAATCCAATTTATAAGGAGAAAGTAAACTTAAATAAATTACACACAATGATGATGATGAGGAGGAGGATGATGACGATGTTCATGATGTTGATGATGATGATGATGATGTTCACGATGTTGATGGTGATGATGATGATGAAGATGATGATGATGTTCATGATGTTGATGGTGATGATGATGATGTTCTCGATGACATTGATGTTGATGGTGATGATGATGATGTTCATGATGTTGATGGTGATGATGATGATGAAGATGATGATGATGTTCATGATGTTGATGGTGATGATGATGATGTTCTCGATGATGAAGGTGATGATGATGATGAGGATGAGGATGATGATAATGATGAATGATGATGATGTTGATGATGTTGAGGATGATGATGATGAATGACGATGATGATGATGAATGATGATGATGTTGATGGTGATGATGATGATGATGATGTTCATGATGTTGATGGTGAGGATGATGATGATGATTTTGATGGTGATGATGATGATGAGGATGAGGATGATGATGATGATGAATGATGATGGTGTTCATGATGATGATGAGGAGGAGGAGGAGGAGGATGTTCATGATGTTGATGGTGATGATGATGAGGATGATGATGATGATGTTCACGATGATGATGATGATGAATGAGGATGATGTTCATGATGATGATGATGAGGATGATGATGACGATGATGTTCATGATGTTGATGGTGATGGTGATGATGATGATGAGGATGATGATGATGAATGATGATGATGTTCATGATGTTGATGGTGATGATGAGGAGGAGGATGAGGATGATGTTCATGATGTTGATGGTGATGATGATGATGTTCACGATGATGAAGGTGATGATGATGATGAGGATGAGGATGACGATGATGATGAATGATGATGATGTTCATGATGTTGATGATGAGGATGATGATGATGTTGATGGTGATGATGATGAGGATGATGATGATGAATGATGATGATGGTGAGGATGATGATGATGATGATGTTCATGATGTTGATGGTGATGATGAGGATGATGATGAGGATGAGGATGAGGATGATGATGAATGATGATGATGTTCATGATGATGAATGATGATGATGTTCATGATGATGATGATGAGGATGATGATGTTGATGTTCATGATGTTGATGGTGATGATAATGATGATGTTCACGATGATGATGATGATGAGGATGAGGATGATGATGATGATGATGATGATGATGAATGAGGATGATGTTGATGATGAGGATGATGATGATCATGATCATGATGTTGATGGTGTTGATGATGATGAGGATGATGATGATGAATGATGATGATGTTCATGATGTTGATGGTGATGATGAGGAGGAGGATGAGGATGATGAATGATGGTGATGTTCACGATGATGAAGGTGATGATGATGATGAGGATGTTGATGGTGATGATGATGATGAGGATGACGATGAGGATGATGATGAATGATGACGATGTTCATGATGATGATGAGGATGATGATGAATGATGACGATGTTCATGATGATGATGAGGATGATGATGATGATGATGATGTTCATGATGTTGATGGTGATGATGATGATGATGAGGATGATGATGATGAATGATGATGATGTTCATGATGTTGATGGTGATGAGGAGGAGGAGGATGAGGATGATGTTCATGATGTCGACGGTGATGATGATGATGTTCATGATGATGAAGGTGATGATGATGATAAGGATGAGGATGACGATGATGATGAATGATGATGATGTTCATGATGTTGATGGTGATGATGAGGAGGAGGATGAGGATGATGTTCATGATGTTGATGGTGATGATGATGATGTTCACGATGATGAAGGTGATGATGATGATGAGGATGAGGATGACGATGATGATGAATGATGATGATGTTCATGATGTTAATGATGAGGATGATGATGATGATGAATGATGATGATGTTCATGATGATGATGATGAGGATGATGATGTTGATGGTGATGATAATGATGATGTTCACGATGATGATGAGGATGAGGATGAGGATGATGATGATGATGATGATGAATGAGGATGATGTTGATGATGAGGATGATGATCATGATGATCATGATGTTGATGGTGTTGATGATGATGAGGATGATGATGATGAATGATGATGATGTTCATGATGTTGATGGTGATGATGAGGAGGAGGATGAGGACGATGAATGATGGTGATGTTCACGATGATGAAGGTGATGATGATGATGAGGATGATGATGATGATGATGTTGATGGTGATGATGATGATGAGGATGACGATGAGGATGATCATGAATGATGACAATGTTCATGATGATGATGAGGAGGATGATGATGATGATGATGTTCATGATGTTGATGGTGATGATGATGAGGATGATGATGATGTTCACAATGATGATGATGATGATAATGATGATGAATGAGGATGATGTTCATGATGTTGATGATGAGGATGAGAATGATGATGAGGATGATGATGATGATGATCTTCATGATGTTGATGGTGATGATGAGGATGAGGATGAGGATGATGAATGGTGGTGATGTTCACGATGATGAGGATGATGATGATGTTCATGATGTTGATGGTGACGATGATGATGAGGATGATGATGATGATGTTCATGATGATGAGGATGATGATGATGATGATGATGTTCATGATGTTGATGGTGATGATGATGATGATGTTCACGATGATGAAGGTGATGATGATGATGAATGATGATCATGTTCATGATGTTGAGATGAGGATGATGATGATGATGATGTTCATGATGTTGATGGTGATGATGATGAGGAGGAGGATGATCATGATGAATGATGATGATGTTCATGATGTTGATGGTGAGGATGATGATGATGATGATGTTCATGATGTTGATGATGATGAGGATGATGATGATGATGATCATGATCATGATCATGATGTTGATGGTGATGACGATGAGGATGATGATGACGATTTTTACGATGATGAAGGTGATGAGGATGATGAATGATGATGATGTTCACGATGATGAAGGTGATGAGGATGATGAATGATGATGATGTTCACAATGATGAAAGTGATGATGATGATGAGGATGATGAGGATGAGGATGAGGATGATGATGATGATGTTCATGATCTTGATGGTGATGATGAGGATGAATGATGATGATGTTCATGATGTTGAGGATGGTGATGAGGATGATGATGATGTTCATGATCTTGATGGTGATGATAAGGATGAATGATGATGATGTTCATGATGTTGAGGATGGTGATGAGGATGATGATGATATTCATGATGTTGATGATGATGAGGAGGATGATGATGATGATGATGTTCATGATGATGATGTTCACGATGATGAAGGTGATGATGAGGATGAGGATTGCGATGATGATGATGAGGATGTTGATGATGATGATGATGATGATGATGATGTTCATGATGTTGATGGTGATGATGATGATGATGAGAATGATGATGATGATGATGAATGATGATGATGTTCATGATGTTGATGGTGATGATGATGATGATGATGAGGATGATGAATGATGATGATGTTCACGATGATGAAGGTGATGATGGTGATGAGGATGAGGATGATGATGAATGATGATGATGTTCATGATGATGATGATGATGAAGATGAGGATGATGATGATGAATGATGATGATGTTCATGATGTTGATGGTGAGGATGATGATGATGATGATGATGATGATGTTCATGATGTTGATGATGATGAGAATGATGAGGATGTTCAGGATGTTGATGGTGATAATGATGTTCACGATGATGAAGGTGATGATGATGAGGAGGAGGATGATGATGATGATGAATGATGATCATGTTCATGATGTTGATGATGAGGATGATGATGATGATGTTCATGATGTTGATGTTGATGATGATGAGGATGATGATGATGATGTTTAAGATGTTGATTGTGATGATGATGATGATGGTGATGATGTTGATGATGATGATGATGTTCATGATGTTGGTGGTGAGGATGATGATGAATGATGATGATGTTCATGATGTTGGTGGTGAGGATGATGATGATGATGTTCATGATGTTGATGGTGATGATGATGAGGATGATGATGATGATGTTCATGATGTTGATGGTGATGATGATGAGGATGATGATGATGATGTTCACGATGTTGATGGTGATGATGATGATCATGTTGATGATGATGATGATGAAGGTGATGAGGATGATGAGAATGAGGATGATGATGAGCATGATGATGATGATGTTCATGATGTTGTTGATGATGATGATGATGATGGTGATGATGTTCATGATGATGATGATGAGGATGATGATGACAACATTTGGTGATGATGATGATTATGATGTTGATGATGAGGATGACAATGGTGATGATGATGTTTATGATGTTGATGTTGAGGATGATGATGATGAAGATGATGATGATCATGTTGATGATGATGATGTTGATGACGACGATGGTGATGATGATGTTCATGATGTTGATGGTGATGATGATGATCATGTTGATAATGATGAAGATGATGAAGATGATGATGAATGCTATTTTTGGTTTTACAAAACATGCACGCGATTTATCTGCACATAACGCACACGTGTTTTGTTTCTATACAATGTGCACGTGTTTTGTTTAGCTAAATCGTGCTCGCGTATTCTTTAAATTCAAAAATTTATTCCCTCCAAATGATAAGCCGAGCCTCCACCCATGCTTTCGTGGAATTCCTATGCCTATGTGTCTGCTTTGTATTTTGCTTCAGATTCAACATCCCTGTGCCTTGGAGTATGATAAACCATGGCTAATTTAGCATTATATCCAAATTTTCAATATGCTCGTGTTTAGCGGTTCGTCTGATTATGCTGCACACCTCCATTTTTTATGAGATTTTAGAAACAGATATGGTTTTTTTTGCAGATTCTAAATATGTAAATTTTAACAAGAATAGATAATTTTTTCTATTTTTTTCTTATTTATCTTCTGTCATCACTCCTCAATTCAAAAAACACACTGGTAGTGTTTCGTTCATATCTCTTTCGTTTCTCAACCATTTAAAAGAAAAATTGTATGGTGCACTAAAGAACACCAATCTCTACATGCTATAAAAAACTCATTTCCAAATAATTGCATTAAGACATTCAAATGCTACACCCACAAATGACCTACCGTTTTCGAGGTTTGATCTCTTAGATAATTAAAAAAAATTAAAAAAATATATTTTTATTATTGGAAAAATAGTCGTGCAGTAGTCCTATATGTTCTCTATATGTATACCGGTTTTCGTAAGTTTATTCCATCATTTAGACACTCAGCACCCACAAAAACATATACCTTATAATTTGTCACAAAAATAAAAAGTACCCATTAAAATTTATCTAACTTTAGATAATTAACAGCATTTTCAATAGAAAAAAAATATATATTTGGAAAGGTCATTCAATTTCCTACATTTCTTGTTTTTTACTTATCGCAAGATTCATTGTGTAAGTGTCTCAAAATATCCATGCAAGTTGATGGATGTCTGTTTTTTCAGTTTTACGCCAAAAGAGACCCTCAACTTCTTACACACACCCTTAATGTTAAATAGAACCAACGTTATCATAGATATATGTTAATATATCTATGACAACAAATCAATGAAAATGGATAGAAGTCCAATATGATAGAAAAATAGACATGAGTCACTGTGCTAGGCTTCTATACTTGTTAGATAAAGATAATGAAGAAATGCATTTATGATTATTTGCTAAACATAAATTATTTGCTAACACAATTGAGTTGAGTATGCAATCCTCTTCTATGTGTGCGAGATTTTGAGCTATGCTGTTTACTCCCATTTTATTTTGTACATTGGCAGAGGCCTTAGGCAACTTTGTCTGTTGCTTGTATTTATCTTTATATGATGTAGATATCGCTGGCGTTATCGTAATCCTGTTACTGAGCTTTTCATGGATATTCAGCGGGAAAATGCAGAGAGCTCATGGGAGAAGAGACTTCGTCAAAGAGTGGAAAGTTTACATGGTTTAACTGCTTTGACATGGGCTTGGAACTGTAGCTTGTGCGGCAAACGAGGGGCTGAAGCTTTTTGCTTAAAATATCAGGAGAGCATATTTAGAAAGGACAAGGAAGAGGACTATTGAAATTGCCTTGACTGATGCCGTATCTCGGGGGATAAGTGTTAGTGCTGCCACAAAGCAAGCAACGAAAGAAGGGGCTCAAGCGGCGAAGTTAGCTTCGGGACTTCTTTGAAGCTTTTGTACCATGGTGGTACTATCACTGAAGGGTGCATGAGAGGTGCTGGAACATTAGTTAGTGTTTATATAGGAGGTTTTCATGGTGAGGTTAGGTTGGCTTGGCCGGTTAGGTTATGTTGTTGGTAATCATTTGGGAAGTTGGCTTGGGGGAAGGGTGGGACTCATGTTCTTTGATGTTATAAATGGAGTACAATACTTCATGCACATTACTTCAAGCAATCAACACAACTATGACATCAACAGTGAAAACTGAGTTCAGAGACTTCTTGAAGACTGTGAAGGAAGCATTGACCTGAAGTATGCTTTACTTTTTAAGCAATTCTCATTGGCTTTATCTACAAAGAAACATGCACTATACGGTTGTCTAGAATTAGCTTTGATATTTGGTCACTACAAACATGGTTGCCAATATATCCATTGGATCTGTGACAGGTGTAGAATACTTGGTCACTGGTCATTACTTGGCCTAATACTGTAGAATTCTTCAGTACATAATGGTAGCTGCAGATAATCTAGAATTCTTCAGTACATAATGGTAGCTGCAGGTAATCTAGTTTTGACTCGTTAATAGGTCACTATTAAGAAATGTCCAGTTCTGTTTACTAAAGCCATTCCATGATAGATTAAGATACAGTGCTGTACGTCTGCTAAATGATAACAAATGAGGCTGATTTGTATTTGTTCCAGCTTTTTTACATTCGTCTTTATGAAAGTATCAGTTTTTACTTAAATCTGTGAATATTTGGAATGCTTAATCACGTTAATTAAATCCAAATTTAGCATTACGGCCATGGAAATAACTAGAAAGAAGGCACAACGAATGATTTAATCATCAAAAACTGTGCATTATAAAAATCATGACAATGGTATTTCATGTTGATATTTGATTCGCAAGCCTGAAAAATAAGAGTGAAGTTTTTGTCAATGCAAATCACTGATTAGGAAGATGAAAGTAAATTTCATTATCTAATAAGCAATTCGCTCTTATTTCAAAGGTTGGAGAGATCTCTTATGTAACATATTAATTTATGTGAGTAAATTTAATAAAACAAAAGGAAAAAGATTTGTATCACGTGAATAAAGTTATAGAAATAAAATCTAAAAAATAAAGATGTCCTGTATTTAATTAAAAATAAAAAGAAAGACTGTTTAAAAGGAATAAATTAGCATAGATCTATTTTTATTCCAAACTTTAAATTTTCAAATTTTGTAGTGGCAATTTTTATTTTTAAAGGTGTTTAATACATCAAAGTGATGATGAATAAGAAAAAAATCCAAGATATTAGAAAAAAATATTGAGCATTTCTTAGCATATCTTCAACATGAGGTCACATGAGTTAGTTTTTTTGGCTTTTACATTGTTAATTTTTAGTATTATTTATTTTTGCATTGTCAATTTTTAGTATCATTTTATTTTTGAATGAAGAGAAGCCAGGTGAGTATGGAGAGATCATGTCAAATTAGTAGGTAGCAGATATAAATAAAAAATATTAAAAAAAAGGAAAAATATAAATTACATAAACTATCAAACACCCAGAGAAATCTAAATAGTAAAAAAATGTATTTGAGCTTTCCCTAAGTTGTCAACCTAAAATTGTAGGCAACCCGTGTGAAGAAAGACATTGTCAAAGAGAGGAAAGTTTATATGAATTCACTACTTTGACATGGGCTCCAAAATAGTAGCATGCGTGGAATAAGAGGTGTCGAAACTTTATGTGTATATAATTTGAGGACAACACATATAAAAATGAGCATTAACGATAATGTTTGAATCATCGGCTTATATATGTTAGAATTTTGGCGTGGAATACCATCTATGCTTTTTCATCTACTTACGAGAATGAGACAAGTGTACTATCCAGATTGATTTTATGGTAGTCGTCCAAGATTAAAAGAGAATGAGACAAGTGTACTATATTGATTATATGAGTGTCGTCCAAAATTAAAAATTTATAATTTCAAAAAATTAAAAAATAATTTAATTAACATGTGATAAGTAGAGTCAATGAGTGAGTGATAGCTGTAAAAATTAAAATTAATCTTCGACTATTCGATTATTAGATACAACTACTAGCTTAACTTCATTGATTATTAGATACAACTATTAGCTTAACACAAATGTGTCTAGAACTATTAGCTTAACTTCAACTCTAATCAAAGTTGTATTGGATAACTATTAGCTTAACTATTGTATGCAACTATTATGTCAACTCCAATGATTCTACAACTATTAACTTAACTACAACTCTAATTACTTACGGCTTAGTCCAAGTGCATTTGGCATCTAGGAGTCTAGCTAATGTGTAGTCATGTAAGAGTAGAACTCCAAATAAAATAGTTCGAACTCTTAATAAATTCCTCTGAACTCGTGTGATAACTGCACTTAGTGACATGGTATTGTGCAAATCATGTGACACTCAAACTCCACCTACCAATTGGGATTCCACTTAAAGTGCATAAGGCTTATTCAAACTCCATTTGGAAGCTAGAAGTCACGATAACTCATAGCTCTTTTATTAACTACAACATATTTATATTAGCTTAACTAATAGATACAACTATTAGCTTAAATCCAATGATTCTACAACTATTAGCTTAACTTCAACTCTAATTACTTACGGCTTAGTCCAAGTGCATTTGGCATCTAGGAGTCTAGCTAATGTGCAGCCATGTAAGAGTCGAACTCCTAATAAATTCCTCTAAACTCATGTGATAACTACACTTAGTAGCATGGTATTGTACAACTCATGTGACACTCGAACTCCACCTACCAACTGGAGTTTAGTTAATGTGCATAAGGCTTAGTCGAGGATAACTCATAGCTCTTTTATTAACCACAATAGATTTATATTAACTTTTAAATTAACTATTAATCCTTAGAACTCCTTATAAACATGTGATAACTGAACTTAATGGCATGGTAATGTGTAGTCCATGTGACAGTTGAACTCCATCTAACATCTCGAAGTCAATTTTATTAGTCAAACTGCATTTTACAGTTGGGAATTGAAGTAAAGTGCAACTCGTGTGATAGTATAATTCCTAATAAAATCCTTTCAACTCCTAATAAATTCCTCTTAACTCATGTGATAACTACACTTAGTGGCATGGTAATGTGCAACTGATGTGACACTCGAACTCCACCTACCAATTGGGAGTCCAGTTAATGTGCATAAGGCTTAGTCCAACTCCATTTGGAAGCTAGAAGTCACGATAACTCGAAGCTCTTTTATTAACTACAATAGATTTATATTAACTTTTAAATTAACTATTAAATACAACTATTAGCTTAACTCCAACATGATGATACAACTATGAGCTTAACAACCACAACTTAAGTAGTTTTTATGTTAGATTAACTATTAGATACAAGTAACTGACACATTCTTTAGGAAAAAAAATTATAACTATTAGGTTAAGTCCAATGATGATACAACTTTAACTTAACTTCAACTCCAATTACAAATTTTAATTGAACTGTAATGGTTGATATATTAACTTTTGATTTAACTATTGGATACAATTATTAGTTTAAATCCAATGATTCTACAACTATTAGCTTAACTTTAACTCTAATCGCAATTATATTGGATAACTATTAGATTAACTCCAATCATGATACAACTATTAAATTAACTTTACTAGTGATATATTGCTCTCGGCATATTCCAAACATACTAATCTTATTAATATGGTTGTTGCTAGTAGATAACTATTAAGAAATGTTCAACTGCTGCTATTGTTTGCGCTGGAATCTCTTCAATGATTGTTACATGAGCATGACGAACACATTTTGAAGAGTGTTTGATTATATAGTTTAAAGGTTGTGTGAATGGTAAGTCAAGATAGGCTGAATGAGAAGGAAGAAGAAGCAAGGAACTAGAGGAGCATATATATATAAATAAATTTGAATATGAAATCCTTGTCTTTTAAATATATAGCTATGTACTGGTCAATGTTACAATTTTATAAAGCTAAAGAATTATAAAAACAAATTTCCCATTGTTTTCTCTCATAAGTCATTTTAAGATTTCCCTCTTAATAAATAGTGTGCGTAACATAAGAATCCAATTGAACTGGATATCAAACAAATCAAGTAAATGACTTGTGGAAAGACAGAAGAACAAGGCCACAAGAATGAATCATAATGAAAGCTATACTAGATCAGATCAGCACTGTAGATTCATGAGATGGAAAATCCATCAGCAGAAATACTTCATTGATAATGGATAAGGATACTCGAATATATAACATGAAAAATGAGCGAATACAACAAATACGTCATTGCACTAGGAATCCAAATTCATGGATAGTTATTGCATTAGGAATCCAAATTCATGGATAGTTATTGACACTTAACAAATATAAAACATTCAAGTAAGAAGACAATAGAATGGAAAGTAATAAAATAATTGCATACTACAAGAAGAATGCTCATAGGGCTTACAATAGATACACCATTAAAATGCTCCCATAGTCTTCTCTCAACCCTTCACAATTTCTCCAGCCTCTTGGCTGGAACCAACCCCTTGACTGGAACCAACCCCTGTTCATTACAATGCTCATAGGGCTTACAATAGATACACCATTAAAATGCTCTCATAGTCCTCTCTCAACCCTTCACAATTTCTCCAGCCTCTTGGCTGGAACTAACCCCTTGACTGGAACCAACCCCTGTTCATTACAAATGACATTTTTTATATAAAATTACATCCTTGTCATTTTTTTACATAAAAAAGTGTCGAAGATCCTATTAACCCCAAATAAACATAACCAAAAGCTTATGTGTAACCCAAAATGTAGAGAGCTGTTGTACATCCTAATTTTATGGAGATTGCTATGAACAAACTTGAATTGGCTCTTTCCTTCGATTCTCTTTGAAGGTTGATGATAACGTGTGTAAGGAATAATAATGATACCTTGGAGAAGCCTCGGAAACCATTGTACCAACTACCACCTTTAAAAATCCAATGCTTTGTTTTTAAAACAATTCAACCATTTTTGCAAAACATAGTTTGGTGATATTCTGAAAAATGGGTCTCAAAGATACCTTTAGATCTCTCGATGCATCAGTGATAGCTGTGTGAAATATGAGAGAGGTTTTTATATATGGCTTAGTTTTTGATAAAAACATTCTCATGTTTTAAAAAAAATATTTTCTAGAGTTTTGGAAACTGTGTGAAAAGTTTGTGACTAAAACAGATAATCTTTAATTATTTTAAATCTAGAAAATAGGTCATAAAGATTTATTTAAATATTTCAAAAGATGACACCTGCTGCAAAACGGAAGGAGGTTTTTGTGAACAGGCTCGCAAAACTAAGAGAGGTTTTATGAACAGGCTCGTTATTAACAAAACCTCTCTTTTTTTTTCCAGAAATTCACTTCAAGCTCCTCGTAATTAGCACCTTGGCCTGTTTCTTTGATTATGTAGAGCCAAACGAAATTACGCCCAAGACGCTTGCCCATATAAAGAGGTTCACTTTGAAGATCTATTCGAGCTCCATTTTTTTTATGAGTAATGGCATATGATTTTCATATATTTGCGGGACATTCACGTCACTCAAATGAGATATAATGGATAAAGTATAGTTTCTTTTATGGTTAGATTGAAAGGCTACAATCTCACATTCTATTCTCCTTCACTTGATGTTGTATATATATATACTGTTAAATGCCTTGTTCATCTTTTCCATTCTTTTTCTCTTCAAATACAATATGTGAAGGACAGACAATCAAAGCTTCCAGACTTTTGGCAATTGGAATTCACAGTCTTCATAAATACTATGGACCTGTGGTGTTTAGCTTACACTCGGACATGCTCAACACAATTTTGGCAGTTGAGAGTTGATATAATGTTTTGTTGGCACTCTTCAGTTATTTGCTATCAACACTTGGCACTTAGGGTCGATCATTTGGTTTAGGTTTGGCATTTGGATAGTCTCCTCGACATCTGACACTGTGTGGCCATCCCAAGGCAAGCTTGGCATATGATTTTAACATCTATATTACATTCTGCAGCATTTTAATTCTTGAGCACATAAAATCGGGCTTTGTATGTATCTCCCACATGTACAAGGAATGAACATATGTATAAGTTTTATATAACCAGCTATTTTTAATACATTTTGATGTCTAGTGAGTGCATTATCAATGAACCTGTGAGCACCTAAGATGAAAGATTTATGGGGTAAAAGATAATGGTGAAAAGAGTGAAGACTTCAAGGGAATCATTTTGGCTATTTTGGTATCAACATCTTGTTTTGGTATCAACATCTTGCTTTGGTTGGGGATGTAGTCGGTGCGTTAAGGCTCCAAGAACATATAGATCAAGTGCCTTCACCTGAACTGTCTTTGACATCTACAACCTTTCATAGAACTGTGCTTACCATTTGGTGCAAACCATAGCTTCCCTACAACTAAGAATAAGAAGCACCAATACTCTAGTTTCCATTGGGCTAGAGTCTTATTTATCATCTGAGCTACTACACACCACAACAAGTTGAAAACGAAAACTTTTGAAAAACAATCTGCATGCTTCAAGGGAATCATTTTGGCTATTTTGGTATCAACATCTTGCTTTGGTTGGGGATGTCTTTGACATCTACAACCTTTCATAGAATTGTGCTTACCATTCGGTGCAAACCATAGCTTCCCTGCAACTAAGAATAAGAAGCACCAATACTCTAGTCTCCGTTGGGCTAGAGTCTTATTTATCATCTGAGCTACTACACACCACAACAAGTTGAAAACGAAAACTGTTGAAAAACAATCTGCATGCTTCAAGGGAATCATTTTGGCTATTTTGGTATCAACATCTTGCTTTGGTTGGGGATGTAGTCAGCGCATCAAGGCTCCATGAACATATAGATCAAGTGCCTTCACCTAAACTGTCTTTGACATCTACAACCTTTCATAGAACTGTGCTTACCATTCGGTGCAAACCATAGCTTCCCTGCAACTAAGAATAAGAAGCACCAATACTCTAGTCTCCATTGGGCTAGAGTCTTATTTATCATCTGAGCTACTACACACCACAACAAGTTGAAAACGAAAACTGTTGAAAAACAATCTGCATGCTGAAACTAATCCATACACTCCAAATTGAAATTCAAGGCTCGAGAAGCGAGCTTATTTATTTACAACTCCTACGTCTAACCGACTGACTAATCTTCTCAAGTGAGAAAATTTCCACCATAATCATTTAAAAACTTTATCAACCAACCAAATTTGTCTTCCATCTTTGAGCACATGTACAACTAATGGAAAACATGGAAGACAATAATAAAAACAACTCACACTTACATAAGGCATCAATGCTCTGATTTCCATGTACTCTGAACGTTGCAGCATTGAAGGCCTCTGAAAATATTAACTCCATGTAAGTAGCCACTGGTTCATAAAAATTGTGAGAGAGTAGTTTTTATTTCTACACAAAATGAATGGGTTGTTTTTGCATGTTCTGAAATCCCACTGCTCCTTAACGGGCATCAAGATTCAACTCTAGAATTGCATCCGTATAATCTCCCATCAACTGCTTATAATTTTCCTCACTTCCTTCCCAACATCATGTTTGAAATTTTTTTCAATTCGTATAAAGAAGGTGGAGAATATTCTTCACAATGTTTGTTTTCTTTGTGCAAACAAGATGCTTGACAAAAACTTGAGGAAAAAAAAATCTTGAAAATCATCATAAGTAAAAAATGGCAATTGATAGCTAACATCAACAGCAAGACAGTAAGGAGCAACATATTTCTCTAGGACAAAAATATCACCGTCCTTTGCAGATTTATTCTCATGTTGATCAGTATAATCAACCTCATGTAAATCAGTCAGAAAACTCATAATAAAATCACTCTTATGTTCTAAACCAACAGAATTTTCCGTTGCATATATAAAATCATTTTGTTGATTCAAATGAGAATAAGATGCATCTTTCTCATCATTGATAATAGAGAAATTTATGCAATGATTTTAATAGTTGAATATAAGGATAAATATGAAGATGACATATCAACATTTCAAAATGAACAAAAACTCATGGTTGATCCCATGTTGTTCATACACTTCGTCCATTTCATGTACATCAGAATCTTCATCAAGGATTTGATCATGAAGCTTGCCACTGAGCCCGTAGATTGTCTTCAACCTCTTTGTCATATGAAAATATTTGATGCAAGGATGGAGATTTTCTCTCTCTGAGATGGAGGACTAAATTATGGTGTTGATGAGCTGACACATAATATATCATGGCACCGTTTTCTAAAGGTCTGATCTCCTTGGGAATGCTAAGATAAAAGCTATGAAACCTACAATTGAACTTAGTAATAGGTTCATCCTCCTCCCTTTACATGGAAAAGAGCTCAGAAAGATATTGCTCCAAAGATAGGTTCATCCTCCTCCCTTTTCATGGAAAAGAGCTCAGAAAGATATTTCTCCAAAGATTTTTTCTCACCCCAATACCTCAAGAAGACATCATGCAAATCTCCACACGATCCAATTGAATTATCCTTTAAAATTCGAACCAAAACCCGACATCTCCAACTAAATATTTAGAAAATATCCTCGCGACAACATCCTCGTGTGCAATTTGAAAATTTTCAATGAAATTATGAAAATATTCCAAGTGCTTCTCTGTTGTGATATGGTCTTCTCCATTTAAAAGAGGAAAATATTTAAAAAACTTGGGATGGTAAGGATGAAGAGTAAATGGCAGCTTTAAAGTTTTAAAAAATATCTCTCTGAATCAAGACTAAACTTCAGTGAACTAAAAATAAGGTTCAACAAGCTAACAAGTTTCAATATTGATCATAAAATATAACGGATCATCTCTATTGTCTACAAAAAGACATGAATGATTAGGTTCAGGAGATATGGTTATATGTACTTCATCTTTATCACGTGTTTCAGATGAAAGAATAGAATTAACATCTATAATGCAAGTAGAATCCTTACTTTCTTCTTCGAAAGAGGAATATGAAGGTTTATGATCATCACAGTAAATAAAATAAAGAATGATTATTTTGACATGCAATGGGAAAGATGGGAAATAACTGATGAATAAGAACAAAAGTTCGTGGAGGAAACTATCAAGAGGATACTTAATTTTTCCATTTGTCTTCTTCATTTCTTGTCAGCAAAATTCTTCTTCTAGTGGATTCTTATGGTTTTGGATCTTCCTAGTGAAACATTTTGCATTCAAACTAGTGTCCACTTCTTATTTACCCTAGGGAAGATGACTTTTCTCCTCTGCTCCCCAGCAACAGTGCCAAAATATTTTTGCGTCGAAATATGCTCAAGGATTTATACAGGAGCATGACCGACGCATCTTGAAGAGGGTTTGATTGTATAGTTTTAGGTTGTGTGAATGGTAAGTCAAGATAGGTTGAATGAGAAAGGAAAAAACAAGGAACTAGAGTAACATACATATAAATATAACAACGATCAAGACCATGAGCATTAAATCCCGATATTAACATAAATCAAAGGAAATTGAAATGGATATAAAATTAGGAAAATGACTTGTGGAAAGACAAAAGAACAAGGAAACACGCATGAATCACAAAGAGAGTTATACTATATCAGCACTGCAAATTCATGAGATGGAATATCCATCTGTAGAAATACTTCCTTTATAATGGATACAAATACTTGAATATATAACATGAAAGATGGGAAAATACAACAAATACTTCACTACATTAAAAGAATCCAAATTCATGGACGGTTGTTCAAGCTCAACAACTGTAATACATTCAAGTAAGAATACAATAGAATGGAAACTAATAAAACTCGGAATTTGATATCAAATTCTCAAGAACCTCTGATAATTACATTCTATAGGAAGAATGCTCATAGGGCTTACAATAAATACACCATTAAAATGATCCCATAGTCCTCTCTCACAACCCTTCATAATTTCTGCAACCTCTCGGCTGGAACCAACCCCTATTCATTGAAAATGACATCCTTTATATAAAATTGCATCCTTATCATTTTGTTACGGGTGATTCCATGGAGGTGGGTAACACTTTTTGGCCAAATTTGGCGATGAAAACTTGATTTTTTACTCATGTGTTAGATAGAATCCCTCAAAACGTATATATGCCATGCGAATTTCGACTTGCAGTAAAAAAACAAGTTGTAGAATATTATGTTGGCTTCGCAATGATATTTTTTTTAAATATTTTGATGTCATTTAATGTGTGAAATTTCACATTTAATGAAATGTGTGACCTTAAAAATTTGAAGAAGTTAATAAGTGGTTCCTGTCCAACCCCAATAATTCAATATTACATTAATAATTTTAAAAAACTATATATGAGCATGATCTACACAAACTGCAATGTGGTCTGCATATTTTTTTGTTAATTTATTTCACAATATACAATTATTTAATATTTTTTGAAAGTGACCACATCTGATTTCAGCATCATTTTATACACATGTGTGTCCATCCCATCTTTTTTTCACTGTTTTCAAAAATTGAAAAACCAAATATACCCTTTTGAAGAGGAAGCGTCGATGTGTGGGTTGTGCATTTTTAAGAAATTTTTGGATGTGTATTTTTTACCCTGCGTATTTTTCTTTTAGCTGCTTCGAAGTTGTTGTGAGGTTTTCTAAGTGTAAGTTATAGAACTATTAAAAAAAAAACCCATATGAATTCCAAAACGCATGCATGATACATCAATGGATAGAGGATTCGGTGATGAATTTATTGGTATGAACTCCGCTCTGTTATGTGACATGAATGGCAGGGTTTACACCCCTAGAAGACACAGAGAAACATTGATTTTCCTGTAAGAGGGCTAATTCTCTGTTTTGCAGGCCCTCGATTGAGGTATTAACAACCCTTGATCGAGGTTTTTAAATAAGATTGATTGAGGTTTTATTAAACACTCGATCAAGCTATCGTTTAAACCTCTTTTTATAATTTTTTTTGCACAAGGACGTCGATCGCGGCCTTGAAACCTGGATTAAGGTTTTTTGAAAACCTAGATCGAGGTATTAAAACCTAGATTGAGGTTTTTTTAAAACATAGATCGAGGTCTTAAAACCTTGATCGAGGTATTCTTAAAACCTAGATCGAGGTATTCTTAAAACCTAGATCGAGGTTTTGTTAAACCCTCGATCGAGGTGTTATGACCTCGATCGAGGGTTTAAAAATTGCTCGATCGAGGTACGTTTTTTGTGTTTTTTCCGAAAGCGCCTTGATAAAAAGTGTAACCTAGCTCCATGGATGCACCCTTACATAAGAAAGGATCAAATATCCTATTAGCCCCAAATACACATAACCAAAAGTTAATGTGTAACCCAAAATGTGGAGAGTTGTTGTAGATCCTAATTTTATGGAGATTACTTTGAACAAATTTGAATTCCTTCGAATCTCTTTGAATGTTGATGATAACGCATTTAAGAAATAATAATTATTCCCTGGAGAAGCCTTGGAAACCATTGGGCCATCTACTACCTTTGAAAATTCAATGCTTTGTTTTTTAGAATAATTCAAGCATTTTTGCAAAAAATAGCTTGGCGAAATTCTGAAAAATGGGTCTCAAAAATCCCTCCATATCTCTCTATCCATGGCAGCTGTGTGAAATATGAGAGAATTTTTTCTATATGGGTATGTTCTTGATAAAAAAATATCATGGTTTTCAAAAAATCCTTTCAAGCTTATCTAAAACCATGCCCACAATTTGTCAATAAAATGGGAAATCATTTAATGTTTTAAATCTAGAAAAATAGGTTGTAAATATCCATTTGAACCTTCCAAACCATGACACATGTTGAAAACCTGAGGGAGGGTTTTGTGAAAATATTGTCATCCCTTTCATATGATCGAAGAGGTCACCCCTTTATAAATAAAAATCAAGACTTAATCATAGGTCAATCTTTGAAAAGAATGTACCCCCTTTCATATGATCAAAAAGGTCGGTTATTCAAGTTAATGGGTACCTATTTTTCTTAGTGGATCTTTTCAAATCTATGTAATCTATGAAAATAATCAAGGAACCATCCTTCTTCCTTACGAAGATTACTGGTTCACCCCATGGAGAAATACTTAGCCTTATGAATCCTAGGTCCAACAATTCCTTCAACTGCATTTGCAACTCGCAAAGCTATGGGTTGTCATCCTGTAATATGTATTCTATGTTGTCTCTGAACCAGGTTTAATCTCAATGGTAAAATCAAATTCCCTCTTAGGAGGTAACCCAAGCATTTCCTTGGGAAAGACATCATTGAATTCACCTAGCACCTGGTATTGATTTAGGGAGGGTCCCTTTTCATTACTTACTGGTTGAATGATATGTAACTGGCATCATTGCCTCATACATCATTTTACGTTAGCAATTGAGATGAAATGTAGAGACACCTTCCATTTGATACCCTAAATATCAATGGCCTTTCGTTTATCATCAAAACAAAGGACCTTCTTTTCATAACATTCGAGGAAACATTGATGTTCCTCAATCTATTTCATACCTATGATAAGGTCATAAGCCCCAAGGGAGGTGACATACAGTTTGAATTGTGTAACACAACCCGATATCTACCATACAACAGTCGACACTAGATCATACTACCTTTTTTACCCTTGAAGCCATTTCGACTGAGTTGAAATGTTGTGTTCACGGGTTACCAACCCACATTAATCTAATGCATATGGAGAAATATAACTATGAGTAGCACCAAAATCAAATGAAATTCTGAGTTTAACATCATTGATTTTACCTGATGATTCCACCACAGTGGATCCATGTTCATCCTCATTATTATTCACAACTATAGAGATTTGATACTAACTTCCTCCACTCCTCATCAGGGCCTTTCCCTATTGATGCACTACACTGGATAATAACTCACGATAGTCTCATTGACAGTGTGGACCCCCACACCCACAACAAGCAACCTATAATGGTGTAGGTGAATTGAACTGTTGAGACCTTTGAGAGGGGTTTCTTCTCTTGGAGCCTCTTACCCTACCAATTGATCCTCAATAATTCTTTGTACTCTGGTGAGTTCATGTTGTATATTGGGACATTGTACTAGATTCCACTGATCTATCTACTACCACAACTCTGGGTGTAGACCTGATTCCGTAGGGAGGTGGCCTCGGATAGCCTCCCCTAGGGTATCTTCGAGGGGCCTTCCCCATGAATAATTTAGCATTAGAGTAAATTTTAACTCAAAATGGGTCTCCTAAAAAAAATTAACAAAATAATAGTTAAAATAATAAAATAATATTTATAAATTTTGGAGGAATAAAAGAAAAAAACTACTTTTTGTTTGTCTTTTCGTTATATCTCCTCGTGTTTTTACTCAAATTTCAATTAGGAGAGCTCGTTGGATGTGGACTTAAATTCCGCATCCAATGAGTACCCACTCGCTATACTTTTGATGGACCCTGCTACCCCAAAAATAAGAAATACCTGAAAAAATGTGTGGATGACATCATCATCGCATTTTTTCAGGTATTTCTTATTTTTGGGGTAGCATGGTTCATCAAAGGTATGGAGAGTGGGTACTCGTTGGATCATCATCATCACGTTTTTTAGGTATTTCTTGATTTTTGGTGTAGCGGGGTCTGTCAAAAGTATGGCAAGTGGATACTCATTGGATGCGGAATTTAATTCCACATCCAACGAGCTCCGTCGATCGATAATTCTACATCCAACGAGCTCTCTCAATCGAAATTTGAGTAAAAACACAGGGAGATATGTCGAAAATACAAACAAAAAAAAAGTATTTTTTTTATGATACCTATCCCAAAATTTATATTAAAATTGTGTTTAAGACCTATACGATATTTCAAATTTAAAGCAATTTCATTGGATAACATATGATGACATAGAATTTGAATTAGAGTTAAAAGGCCCATTTTGAGTTGAAATTTCCTCTGATAGAGGCCATGCGGCCTTCCCGCCTTCTCCATGATCGACTTGGGAAAATTGTTAACACAAAAGATTGTTCACCTAGCTCTACATGGCCTAAACCACATGCATACATCATATTCCTATAATATTTCCCTTACTTGTGACCTTCAGAATTGTATTTCCTACTTCCCCGGCCCCTGTTGGGTCTGTTTTTCTATTTTTTTCCTGTTAGACACTAGTCACACCTATTGGGTCGGAAGACACGACCCAGTTACTCCTTTCCGCGTGATAAGTGTGACCTAGGTCACAACCTTAGCCCGGATACGCATGACCTGGCTCACATAGCCGAATTGTGCCTGTCCCGGCTGACAAAGTGACCCTAGTCACACATGTGACCCTGTTTCAAGCGATATGGTTGCATATGATTGTCTATTAGGTGTGACTTGGTTGTTTATTGTCCAGATCAACTCTTCCTTTCTACTCTGTGTGACCCAGATCATGTTTTTTCCTTTGACAGGTGTGACTGTCAGTTTACAACCTTTTTCTGTGCCTGGTTCAGACCCCTGTCTGTCCCAAACCTTTGTCTAGACCTATTTTTTTGTTCAGACCCCTATCTATCCCAAACCTCTATCCACACCTATTTTTCTGTTCAAACCTGCTTTGTTACAACCCATTGCTGGTTTCCTGCTCAAAATTTCTTGTTACCCATTCATTTCAAGGTTGGACAGTTCTTACATATAGGTGCACACACACTCACACCATTAAGTGAACACGCTCGATTCATGACCCCGATCGGAGCCATTAAAAAAAAATCAATTAATATAATAACATTCCTATTGGGACATAAGTCCCATATGCAAACCTATGGGAAGTACTTGGGCATAGACCTAAAACTCATTGTGAGGAGTAGCACAGGAACCTCGAAGTAGTTGGCCTTTGAGAGGACCTACCAGGTGAAAAAGGAAATGACCCCCATCGTATTGACGAGTACCCACCCATGAGGAAAACCAACAGATGTCATTTGTGGTAAAGCAGTCATTAGTTTTACCTAAGTCGTGGAGTGACAGGTACTTCCCCAATACAAAAGACGTCAGAAAACATTGGTGGTCGAGTGACTCCCTTTAAACCATTAGGAAGTCAATTAAACCCGGGGTCCATATTCATTTCCTGTCACCACACTAAGCCATCATTGCTCCACCACATTATTCCTATCAGTCGGCTTAGGGGGCACACCCGTGATTTTGCTTATTTGTACTGTCACCATTGAAGCCATCTTCGACATCACTCACCACCATCAGAGCCACACACAACCTATGAATCTGATTCGGATTCCTACCAATCCGAACCTAGTTTGTTCACTGCTCGTCTAGCCCCATGACTGGCGCACATCCAAATCCCTTCCACAGATGGATAGTTGGCAGTGGACCTATGTCCTTTCCACCCATCGTCATGGGTATCCCTGCTAATGGGCCCATCAACATTGCACACACGGTTGCTGGTAGGAAACCAACTAGTGGTGGACCCACACTAGCTACCATGGTTCCTACCATACAACCGTTAATACCTGGGGGCACTGGCCCTTTTAAATCCATTCTGACTATTCCTGCTATGGGAAATCAACCTCACTAGCCCTTAGTCATACACAGGAACTACATTCACACAGCCACCAACACCATTGTTGGTCCTTCATGAGCCAACCTCGGGTCTATCCTACCTTTCATGGATAGTCTTAACCCACCATATTTGGAAAGGTTACTAAATGAGCCCATTAGTCATCAACTACACTGGCCTCCCACGCCTACAAAAATTCCCTTAGGAATCCCAAAGTTTGAGGGAAAGGCAAGCGACAACCCCCAGAACCATATTATGTCTTTCCACTTATGGTGTTCATCGAACAACATTGGGGATGAATCTGTTAGATTGAGGTTGTTCCAATGCACACTTACCCTGATTTATCCTAACTTGCCTCCATGTTCCTCCAATACTTCCAACTACCCATTGATATGATGAGGGAGTGGAGATCCTTTTATCCTGCTATCAAACCACTACTACCCACATCACAAATCACATCCATGAGTGGCGATGTCATTGTAGCTTGTGTAAGATCCAATTGGATGATAGGATCTTCCTTGATGGGTTTTTGAAAACCTTACTCCCACCCATAGCCAAGGACATCGGATCTGAGCAACCCCAAACTAAGGAGCAGGCCATCCTAAAGGCTCAAAAATTTGACTTAATCTATGCCCAATATGGGTATTTATATCACATCATACCTGATTATCCTCGAGCTGGCACCTCTCGTCGTGATACGTCGGGGGCATCACATGCAGCTGATGGAGTCATTGGCTCTATCACATAGCACCCTCAGTTCTACACAGCCTCTTCCATGATGCCACCACACTCGGGTAACATCTATCATGTTTCCCAACCTAGTTTCACCCCCGATTACTCACGTATGATGGCTCAGTCCTAAGCCACCACTTCATAGTCACCTCCTGCACCAACTCACCATGTCCATGGGCCACTTGTTCGACACAATCATGTTATGGCTAAGCAGTCGGGTTTGTAGCCCCTCCAGCTCCCCCGGTCTATTATGCACCACCTGTGCAACCCACTTCGGCTCTAGCCCTGACTCCTCCAGTCTCTACAGGATAGGTTTATGCTTAGCAAAAACTTCCTAGCCAACCTACCCCCAATAAGAAACAAGGGAAAGGAAAGAACAAGCAAGGAAAAAACCGAGGCAATAATCAGCCCCAAGGAGGCAGCGAACAGGCCAACCCTCCAAACAATAATGGTTCTAAACCACCTGCACATTATTCCCAATGTCTTAATCAATGTAGGAAGAGCCCACATTTATGGACTAACCATTTGTGTGCTATATGCAACACCTTCGGTCATTACACTCATTTGTGTCCCCACATGGCTCGCATCCAGCAACTCCTTCAAAATGACCAACAACGTGATCTAAGTGCAGCTGCACTAGCTCAACCAAACCCAACACCACTAGGTCCTCCACCTATGGTGCTCCAAAACCCCTTACCACACCAAGGGATGGTTGCAACCCAACTAGTGGCCTGACCTTCTCTCCCAGCTCCTGCTGTGGCCCCACCTGCAGAGGCTAGTGTCCATCACCTCATGAAATTATTATCTGATGTTAACCTCTAGACTCGACACAGCCAGTATGGCTCCAGCATAGAAATCATTGACCCATCAGTGACGTGTACCTATACCAATGCTGACATGTCTCTACACTTACCGAGACCCCCAGCACATGGGGCGGCTAGTGCCCCACGGTTCCCTATGCGTCGTGTAACAAACAATGCTACTTCTAGAGCTTCCCTCAACTATAACATAGTTGACGACTTGGACCAATCTCCTACAACCATGTCTTCTTTGAAAGTGTTGAAAAACTTTCCCAACATAGCGTAAAGCGTTTTTGTCCGCGCTAAGTTCTGTTGATCACTCTGAGTCCAGGTTGATCACCTTTGACTTGGATCAAGGAGAACCCAAGATTCCCTCTATTGTTTCCTTCTAGGTTCTGATCTCACTTCAGAATTTGGTTATACATCAATGCATTATTGATGAAGGGGCCTCCACCTACATTATGTCGACCACCGTTTGGAAGAAACTCGGGTCCCCTACCCTTCAACCTTATATGACTGCTCTCCACGCCAACGCTGGTCACTCCACTTAGCCACAGGGTATTATAACAAACGTTAATGTTGAGTTAGCTGGTAAAATGGTGTATATTGACATTTAGGTTGTCAATTCCCAACTTGACTATAACCTCCTCCTAGGACATAGCTACATGGATTCCATACGAGTCATGGCCTCTACCATCTTTTGACTACTGATGTTACCTCATGATGGGAAGCTCCTAACTTTCAACCAATTGACATACTACGATCCTAAGGGGTCCTCCATGCCAAAACATATCCTTTCGACTATCAGATCCACCATTGACAACATGTCCATTCCATCCTTGTCTGTTGTTGTCCTGGGCCTATTTTCAAACACTCCTATGATGGACACCTTTTTTTCCTTACCTCCTCTGCCCACGCTGACTGAAGTATCGAATTTGTGTACTATCACATCCAATACCATTCCAACTACATTACAACCTCAGTCGCAACATCAACATCATTCATCATGGAAATATTGGGGTTCTTTCCCGATCCACATGATTCCTTTCTTGTTTCCACCATCTAGCATCGTGAGCAAGCCTGTCATGGCTAATCTCAACTTTCCTAATTTCACATTGGGAATTCCTGTGTGGTACCTCAATCCACCCACCCCACCCCCGACTCCCTAGGTTGTATTGACTCTCATCCAACCCATTGAGATGGTGTCATACCCACTTCTTGGTTCATCAAATACTCCACCGTCTCCAAGACTACCCCTCTCCTCCAAAGAAGACCGATGGAAAAACCACGAAAGCAACAACTAAACCTCACCCAACTCCTCCTTGCACATTGTGTGATATCCTAGGTCATGCGACACAAAATTGTCCAGAGTTTCCTATCCTTCACACCCACATGGACGCTCTGGATACATCTGATGGAACTCCAGTATTCAACGTCACAAATACGTCGATGGTTAAGAACAATTCATTGCGAACCAGCACCCTTGTGCAATTTGCTACTTGTATGGTCACTACTCTCACCATTGCCTAGACCTTCCCAAGTATCGGCCAGCCCTTTGCGACCTTCAGAAACACTCTCGTGAGTCAAAAATCACTGTTATTGAGTAGATCCACCCTCTGGTTTCTTCCTCGGACATGTCCAACACCATATACATGATCTCTAGTTCCGTTAGTCCTTCCATTCCCTCAGACATAGAGGATCCCTCCAATCAATCTACGCATTTTTTAACAATGATGAGGAAATTCTTGAAGCTTTGTCGGCTCTTAAGTACTGTTGGGATGATATGCATCATCACTCATTCTTTATTCCCGATGAACCTCTTTCATCGTTGGATCAGTACTTAGTTGAAGCTAAAGGCTTCATCGATGGCAAAGTTGATTAGTTCAAGAACCCCATTTCGGCACCCAATGCCTTTGAAGAGGGTAATATGGGTAACATTTTTCCAACCATTAAGGTCAACATATCAACCAACCCTGAGGTATTTGAAGACATTGTGACTCGGATCCTTTTGCTCCCATGAAGAAGTGGCTTCCTACAAAGCACCGTTTCAGGAGTTTCGCGATGTTTTCTCTTGGTCCTATACCGAGATTCCTAGCCTTGATCCATCCATCGTCAAACATTGTATCGACACTTGGTCTGATGTTGCGACCCTACGCCAAAAGAAATGACCCATTCACCCCTCAAAGTCCTTAGCCGTAAAAGCCAATATCGAGAAACTATGCAAACAAGGTTTCATATACCCCTATTGCGTATACCACTTGGGTTTCTAATCATGTTCCCGTTAATAAATAAAAAGGTACCATTTGTGTCTGTACTGACTTTTATGATTTGAACTTGGCATGTCCCAAGGACAATTTCCCCACTCCGTTCATTGACCATATCATTGACGCATGTGCTAGACATGAAGTCTTTTCTTTCATGGATGGTTTTTCCAGTTATAACCAAATTCAAATCCAGAAAGAGGACGAGTACAAGAATGCGATCCGAACCCCTTGGGGCACGTTTGTGTACTGCATTATGACATTTGGTATTAAAAATGACAGAGCCACTTTTCAATGGGCCATAATGTTCTACTTCCATGAACTTATCCATATTATCTTGGTCTACCTAGTCAACCTTACGGCTTGCTCCTGGAAGCATTCCCATAATCTGGAAGACTTACATCAAGTCTTCTTGCAATTTCAGAAATACAACGTCTGCTTAAACCCCCTCAATTGTGTGTTTTATGTTCCCACTGGGCGTTTACTCGGATTCATCATATCTCATAGAGGGATTGTGGTCGATCCTTTGAATTTTCAAGCCATTCTAAATCTTCACCCCCCACATACTTTGCGCCAATTGCAGAGTCTCCACAACAAGGCCAATTTCCTTCGCCGAAGGTTCTATTCCTGAAGTCACCATGAGTGCACTTGGGTCATATTTTTTCTTTTTTGTTTTGCACTTTTTATACCATGATTCGGTGACCCCGTCCAATAGTTTCTCCACGTCTAGTTGCAGTGATTCCTTTGTAGAACTTCGTCGCATCATTTTCATGTGAGAAGGTGGATCTAACCCATCCAGCCTCCCCCTGTGCCGCTGGTAGCCCACTGGAGGGTGTGGTCCCACATCTACCCATGCACATAGTATGTTGCATGTATGATCTAGCTACCATTATGCTAGCATACTATCAGGTCCTAATACCTTCCCTGGAGGTCTATGCCTCTCTATATCTCCCCGATATTCCATGCCCACGTATGGATCATCCTCTACAAGGATAGCAAGATGCCACCATTGTGCAAAAAGATCCTAGGTCAAGAAACGACTTTATAGACTGCCTCCCTCCCTATTGATTCTTCGGGACATTTCCTGTAGTCACGTCAATTTTTGTGCCATCACGCGAATCATACCTTGTATGTTGAGCTAGCTCAGTACCCATAGGCCTCTATTTTATCTAGTGTTTTCCCCGTGCACCACTGCACCAGGGGAAACATCACTAGCTTCTATCCAGAGTCATATGGAATCCATTTGAGACATCGTTCACACCACTAGTTTCAGTTTTTTTTCCTCTATATTTTGACGATACCCTTGTCTCATTTTATCACTATGATTTTCTGGGCCATTTTCTAGAAGTCACCCTAATTTGCATGCCATCACACGAATCTCCCTTTGTATGTATGGACATGTTCATGAGCCATCCGCTCCATCCATACTACAAAGTTGGCCATATTTTACCGCCATCCATCGTCCCACGAGAGGTTGCCATCAGTGTTCTACATTTATTAAGTTTTATCCATGTTCACAACATAACCCCTTTCCATATATCGAACACTTCCCCCTTGCTTGATTGACCATTATGGAGTTTCTGTTCATCTCTTTACCGACTCCTAAACGAATGGAAATATTGTCAAGCACGCTTGCATCCTTTCACATGTTAAAGTATTTGAAAGGGCATCTATGTAGCCTTGTTTATCTCCTTTTTTTACTATGTAGACTATAATAAGAAAAGGACCACCTTGGCACACTCAATCCAGGAACGTTTCCCTTTGCATCCTTTTATGCTTTCTTGGACATTGGGACCGTACTTTATGAAAAATATCATTATGGGTTGTCTTTAAGCTCTTTAACAACTTTCTCATCAAGAAAATATTATTGAGCATACTTGGTTTCGTTCATGCTCATAAAAGTATGTGAATGACTATTCAATCAGTATAGGTTTAACCTTTTTCTACCTGATCAGACTACCAACAGTAAATAAGTCTTCCTTCCCTGAAGGTTAGGAGAGCTTTCCTTTGTATACTTTTATCCTTTTTTCGGGCTCAAGAGAATACATACGAAAAAGAGATGACACTGGAGTCTTCTTCATGTTTTCAGAATCTCTAAAATTGAAAACACCATCGATCATTTACTTATCAGGCTTGCTAAAAATCCACGAGATCATGTTATAACGGTGTCTTTAGGTGCTAGTACATATGATATTATAGTATGGCAGCATCCCCCCATTGGGCCACCTTTTTTCAGAGTATTCTGCAATGAGTCTTCCTTGGATCCCTTGTATATCACTAGTCCAGTTACCTCTCTCAATATTTCTCATTTGCAATTACATTCCCAATATTACAACTATGATCACTCTCCCATGAGTTAGTTTCATTCACTTCTAGGTTAGTCCTGTCGTCATACTTTGAACAAAGGAAGTTTGAGTCCCTCGTACCCCCCCTTCCCTTGTCCCCCCATTCACAGTGTTAGTCCCTAGATTGGTCTACATCTTGGGTTATCTCCCTCATGCTTCTTGTCAAGGACACATCATTTCCTTGATTAGTTGCAGTTATCCCTCTATCGACGACAACACATTTGTTCCAGAGGATAGACCCATAGGTCCATGTATCCTGGTTTCATCTACCTCATTGAGGAGTTCCTTGTAAAACTTGAGAGGAGTCATTAGTGCCTCTCGGGATGGTTTTGTCTCATGTGCTTGACTTCAGCTACATCATTGCACCATTGATATTCATAGAGGGTATTGGTCCGTTCATTATTTGGTCAAAGACCCTAGTTGTCACCTGACTCTAGCACATTGGTGAGTCTACTATGGGAGCCATACAGTTTCATGTCCCTTGTGATTTTCGAGATGCATTGGCGACAGTGTTCGGAATCCCCAATGTTATGCTTCCATGTATCTCCAGTACTTGATGATGCATATTGTACCACAAATATTCTAAATCTCAGTCATTGATTCCATATATATGTACCCCTCCAGATTCAACAGAGCATCAGTTGTGATGATATTGCATTCCATGAGAATGCCATTGTTCCTATATTACAGTTCTTCAGATCAACATTGTATTCATCCTCCTATTGAGGCCACCATTATGTATAATCATTTTTATATGTATTGATCGACTCCCATGTTTTTTAGCCTTGATCCCATTATTTATTCTTTTGACACTATTACGAGCATGGGTATGTCCTTCTCGTCCATATAAATGTCACACATTCTTTGTATCTCACCCATTGTTGGGAACCATTAATAAAAAACAAAAGCCACTGTGGTTCGAACAAGGAATCTCCACTTCTCCATGGGTCTCTCTAGTCTCTCCACTATTCCCATGATCCTATGATGTCCATCGGCCATACGATGAGCTCCTGCCCTCACACATCAAGGGGTAATCTGTTAACACAAAAAATTGTTCACCTAGCTCTACATGGCCTAAACCACATACATACATCATATTTCTACCATATTTCCCTTAATTTTGACCTTCAAAATTGTATTTCCATAAACAATGGTCCAAAAATTTATTATTGGCTATGGTTTACCTTCATTCTCTCCAAAAAATGGGTCAAAAACCCTAAAAAAGGGTCAAAACCCTAAAAGGGGTTCAAAATCCCTAAAAAGGGTGGAAAAACCCTAAAAGAGAGAAAACCATAGAGAAATACCATGGATCAAAAAATACCATGGGTAACCACATTGGGTCAAAAAATCCTAGATCTAGTCTATAAATACATTATGAAGGGCTCTCCCAAAATAACATTTTTCCCCATTTTCATTTTGTGAGTACGTTGGGACACCTTTTGCACTTAGGTATTCACACACCTTTTTGCCACCATCTCGTTTCCATACCATTCCCACTTAGTACGTCAAGACATTCTCCATACCCACCTATAGAACCATCCTGTGGAGTGGCAGACCACTTTCGAGATGATCCCGGTGGCCCACTTTACAAGAAAGAAGGTATAACTTTTGTTTATTTGTATTTTATTTAGCTTAGCCATCGTATATATATTTTCTTTCTGTTACTAATTTGTTTCATTGTTTTAGTTTTCCATGAACTCTCCCTTACAGTCCCATTGACTTAAGGCTGGTGCTTTTGCACATAACAAGGGATAAATCCCTTTTACAATAATAATAATAATAATAAATTTAAGAGCAAGCAAGGTAAAACCCACTATTCTCTTTACTTGCTTCATTATTCCTGTCTGAAACCTGGCGAGGATCTATGCAACTCAGATCGGCTAAGCTCGACCTCACTCCAACCATATCCACCTAATATTCATCTCCGGAAATTAGCTAGGTGGTTCATGAAACTTATCCCTTGGTTATTTTTTCTGCTTTAAACTCATTAGGTTGTTCTCTTTTATGTTTGTCTAGGTTTTAGAGGTTTCGACGTGCAACCTTCCTCCCTCGTTTAATTTTAGCATAGGCTATCTGCTTCTAACTCCTTTTTTTTGTATTTTTTCTTAGTAAACCCATAAAACGGTTATCCCTGTCTGAATAGCATTGTTGATTATCTCTAACTCAGTATTCGTAGAAATAGGTTCGTGGTTTGGATCGTTCCTTGCTTCCTTGTTTTTTTCACACGTTTTCGACTTCCCCCCCATAAATCTCTTTCCCAATCCATTATAATACTTCCTATAAGATATTTGAATCTAATTCATAAGTTAATAAGCTAGTTTTATGGCCCACACATCCATATTTCTCACCATTGGACCCAAAAAAAACTCCTAAACTCCCAAGTGCTTCAGTTGACAAGCCTATGGTTTTTGAAACTATGTCACGTGTTTCAGTTTCATTCCAGTATTTCATATATTTTAGTGGTTGTTTTTCCGTCACATTATCCCTATTCATACTTTTATTCCACATTAATAAAACTGATCTCACCTTTATTCATTTGAATTTCAAGATTACATAATCTAAAAACCCTGTAGGTTCACTCAACAAATAATACAATTCGGTTGCACAATATTTTCATTCCGTGACCCTACCCGCTCATGGAGACACTTCACCATTGATGTTTGAAGCTCCATATGGTTCATATTTTTTTTTAAGAGTCTCATAAGCTCCATTGTGAAAATAGGAATGTAATCAATGAGTTTGGAAGGAAGATACATGGCTACATTGTCCATTATGTCACTGCACATGTCACCAATCCTGTTAAGTTCATTGATGTGTTCTGGACAGGATATAGACAATGTATATTTTCTATTTTTTATTATGTATGTGTTCACATCAAGAATAATTCATATGATTCTCCTCCATCATCAAATCTAAGCTCAAAGAGGCTCATACACATGTTTTTTGCAGAGATGATTTTAAGAACCCCCCCTAGATTTATATGTATAAAAATTGGGCGAATCTCTCCGATATAAAGGAAAATTTGAAGGCGATTTTATCAATAATATAATATGTATATATAAAAAATTTGGCAAATCTTTTATTTTATTATATAATGTTGTAAAATTTTGGCAAATATTTCATTTTATTATATAATATTGTAAAATCTTGGCGAATCTTTCATTTTATTATATAATGTTGTAAAAACTTGGCGAATATTTAACTTCATTATAAAAAAATGTAAAAACTGGTGAATCTTTCACTGATTTATATAATATTGTCAAAATAAAAGAATAACAACATTAGTCAAATAACATGAATCACACCATCAACAATAGAACATGTAGACTCACAAGTCACAACAGGAAGGTGTCAGTGAAACACAACTGCACTGACTAGATTCAGGGAAAGTGGGGACTCCACTTGTTATCTCGTCCCTTAATGGTCCAACGGACATGTGGGGACATGAATCTTGACAAACTGATAAACTCATGGAATCATACATTATGCTCGATCTTGGCCTCCACTAGCCAATGATGGTCATGGAGGCTAATACAATTATGCATTGTAATTATCCCAATTGATTATTGCATTAGATGAATCTTGGTCTTGTGCCAATAGGTATCCTACGATCAATGCATAGGAACCTAGTGCATAGACCATTTTTCTCTTCGCTTAGATATGTAGAGCTCATTTATTTTTTTGAATAACGATAAGTATTTACAAACAA
>LPNX010747042.1:0-45274 GCA_001517045.1 Pseudotsuga menziesii | reverse complement strand
AGATACAAGAAAGAGACAATGTAAGAGATAAATATCAAACCATCAATATTAAAATAAGCTGCATGAAGGTAATGTAGCTCAAATCATCAATGTTACAACATAAAAGTATAATGCAGAATCTATTTTTACCTAAAACATAACCTCAAATTCATATATGGAGTTGGGGTTAGGTTTGAGTTCTGCTTTTAGCTTTTTATAGGAGCTACTTTTGGGATCCCACTTTGTATTGTTAGCTTTTAGCTTTTAGATATAATTATAAAATTCCCAACTCAACATAACAAGTAGGTTATCTCCCGTTTCTATCTAGATCCGTCATAATAGATGAATACCTTATAAATTGAAGCAGGTATGACCTTGACAGTCATTGAAATACACAGTCTAAGAAAAAGCACAGGATACTAGACTACCAATGAATTGGGTTTCGGATTCTGTTTGACATTCTTTAGGACTCCATAATAATTGAACTGATAGACCAAAAATGAGGAACATAGAGGATAGGGACTCTGAGAACAACATATGAGAGACAAATTTAGCCTATCCATCCAGCAAATGGTCAGGGAGTCTCAATCCCATCAAAAATCAACCCCCCTACCACCACTTGAACACACATCAGTTTGGGACTGCTTCAGATATTATCTATCACTATTATGAAGCTACTAATTCATTATTACAGACCTATATCAACATGTCAAAACAACCAGCAGTGATAGCCTACTCCAAACAGGCCTAAAAAATTGCATCCCTTTCTAATAGGATGAACAGACCTTAGGAAATTTACAGTTCAAACTTAGAGGTCTCACAATGATCACAACTTAATCCAAACATCCCTTAAACAGTCACATATGAGTTTAACAATTTAACAAGTGTTCATGGTTCAGATCTAGAAGCCCACAAGGTTCACAAGACATATATAGAAGCCCAAAAAGTCACGGCCCTATCTACAACAGCCCACAAGGTCAAGCAAGGTCACAAATGTCGTGACCCAAGATAGAATCGTCAATACAGTCACATATCAGCCTAGGAAGGTTTAGTAAGGTTTAGTAAGGTTTAGCAGCCCAATCAATACTATGACCCATCTCAAAAAAAGCAAAGCAATAGCTTCAACAATATACAGGAATTAAACAATAGAGAATCAGTACCATCAATGAAGTACAAACAACCTCACAAGATCTTTGGTTGATAATGTCAGTCTTCTCGAAGAATATTTGTCACTGGAGGCTAATACAATTATGCATTGTAATTATGCCAATTGATTATTGCATTAGATGAATGTTGGTCTCGTGCCAATAGGTATCCTACAATAAATTCATAGGAACCTAGTGCATAGACCATTTTTCTCTTCGCTTAGCTTTAGAGAGCTCATTTATTTTTTTGAATAATGATAAGTATTTACAAAGAAAATATGCAATCAACATAAAAGAATCAAGATTCAAAAAAGTGAAGACAATTAATTCATGCAACTAAAATCAATGGAAAACCGATTAAAATCAATCTTTTCTCAAACCCTGAATCAATGGAAACCGATTAAAATCAATCTTGATTCAAGCTACAACAAATGGCTAAATCAAGCATCTCTAAGCATTCAAGGGACTAACACAATATTTAACCAAAATACACACAAACTTCAAAAAGCGACAAAATGCTTCAAACAAAAGCAATAAACAAACCCTAAAATTTTGTCAAGATATTCCTGTTAAACACCAACATGGTTTCATGTACTTGAATGAGCTCATTCTTTCTTAGCGAAAGTGTTGTCAAATTAGTTATTTATCCTTTAATGTTAGGACACTATCTATGTGAAGAGATAGCTCCTAGGCCTAGATTTCTCAAACTCCACCGTCAGTTCCTGTCACATACAATAAAGAGACAATGTAAGAGGTTAATATCAAAACATCAATATTAAAATAAGCTGCATGAAGGTAATGTAGCTCAAATCATCAATGTTACAACAAAAAAGTACAATGTAGAATCTATTTTTACCTAAAACACGACCTCAAATTCACATATAGTGATCACCAGCAAGGGTACATGGAACATCTGGACAAAAATAAGACTCAAGAGTCCTTAATGTGTATTAGATCATATACAATCTTAGGTGAAATCCAATTTCCAAGTCACATTTTGGCCTTGGTCCTCATTTTCGACATTTTAGACATTTTGGCTCTGGTCCTCATTTTCCACATCAAGTTCATTAGATATATTTGTTATATTGTTTTCTCCCCTTATTTCACGATCGGATTGCCAAAGAGCTAATGCTCTTTCATATGGAAAATTGTCAACCTCATACTTTGTTACATATAATCTTAAGCATGTATCCACATTTTTATCAAGCTTGTTCCTCAACTTTGACTTCAAGAATGTCAGTGCACTAAACATTCTCTCATCCTCCACTGATCCCAAAATCATGGTTTGACATAAGTATGCTAATTTGAAATATTCTAACATTCTTTCCTATAGCACTTCGCTACCACTGAGCTTAGTCCATAATCTTGTAATTGCACCATATTCTTTACTATCCGACGGAGAAAATTGGTCCCACATTGTTTTACCAAAGTATTGAGATTGATCTGCCATTTTTTCTTTATCTAAAATACCTTGAATATGTTCTCCTTGTATCTCAGCCTCTCGACAAAAATGGCTCTGCAAAATCTTGATTTTCTTTATAAAGTCAGCTTCTAAATTTTTTTCATTTTGACTATGGTCCCAATATTGAGGGTATACGATAGACATGGCCTCCAACAATTCATCTCGAGGAAACCGTTCTCTTACCTCTGATGATAGTAATTTTGCAATTTCTTTCAAGTTGTCTCTCACTGAAATTACAACATCGTGAAATCATTCTCTTGAGATGGAGCACTATTTGGTGGATCTTCCTATCTTTTCATTATAATAAAATGGAACCATATGCCCATGAACTGCCATACATAGCATCCCTTTTTCATCAAACTTCCAAAAAAATCATCATTTTCTATATTGATAATCTTCCTCCAATTTGTAAATGCTAAATCTGTAAAAGAATCTTCCATAATATACAAATTATCCAATGCAAGACATGTTAATTTTCTTGCCCTTGTGTATTCAACAATATACATCGTGTGACTCTGAGCCATCTTCATGAGGTTATTCATTTCATGAAACATAGGAAGAATTCCAGCCAATGTTAATAATGTCTCTATATCAGTTAGTAGAAGTAGAAGAGTTTGAGCTTTTTCTACACTTGAGAGATGTTCATACATCACCCCTACCAAGGATGCATATTCATTGAATAGTCTTTCAACTGGTCCCTTCAATGATATCCATCTTGTATCAACATATTTTAATAGTTTTTTTCCATTTGTAACACCATTAGAAAAAAAAAAAATTAAACTCTAAAAATCGTTTGGGACTCCGACAAAAGTATGCATGAACCTCATGTACAAGATATTCTACCTTTGAAACCAATGAAAAGTTGCTCACTATTTTAAATGCAAGATTCATTCTGTGAGCCATACGATGAATACTGAGCATATACGGTGAAGCCGAGAGTTGCATTCTAGCACAAAGGCCATTCCTTTGTCCTTGCATTACTGATGCTCCATCTGCTCCAACACATACTAACTTTTTTGCAATCATGGAATGATCCATACCACCAATTTCCTTCAAACTATCAATAACAAGTTCATAAATATTTTATGCTGTAGAAATTTTGGTCATTTTATGAATTCCAAGTAGATAGGAATGCCTGATATGGTCATTGACCATATAAATGCTCATGCAAATCCATGAAGTATTATCAATAGCCGTAACTTCATCCAAAGACAGTGACAAAAATGTAGCATTTGCAATCTTCTCTTTCATATCATCCTTTTCTACTTGAGCTAGATATTTTCCCCATTCCCAACCACTCGATAAAGACCAATGAGAAGATGGAAAATTTGGCGCTTGAATAAAAGATAGATATTTCGTCATTTTTGGATAATCTGTCATAGGACGACCATTGGATAGGAGGTGAAATACAATGCTTAATTGTATTGTCTTGGATAAGAAATGTGTTTCCATCATCTTTCCAAATTGAGATTTGATGGTTCCTCCACTTTCCTCAAGTTTTTTCTTATTTAGTAAGAATTCATTATATTCCACTTCAAATTGGAGATGTCGACATTCGCTAACACATTTCCATCTGGCAGTAGATTTATTCTCATCATTTGCAGTTTTCTTATCATACACCTTCCCAACATGCTTCTCGAATGTGTCTAACTTCATCTGTAATTTCACTACCTTGCCAAGTTTCCAACTACATGAAATGCATTTAACTTCTCATGAGGTCTCATTCTCATTTGTTGGAGGTATTGGTTCAATACATGGGTATCTTGAGACCCAATCAGCTTTGAATTTTCTCCCTACGTCCCATTGGCCCTTTTTCCTTTTCTGTGAATGCACTGTGTAACCTTGCAATGAAAAATATTCAACATTTGAACTACCAATTTTGGATGGAAATGCATTTGTCTCACTTTGATCATTAGACGAATGTATTCTACCATCCATTTTCTGGGTTGCAGATGAATTCTCAAAAGTGTTGACATCTCTCTCACCGATACCTTGCTTAAGAGAGCTTGAAGCATGAATAGGATGTGGATTATTGGACTGAGGCTTTTGAAAATATGATATTACATGCTTTTGTTTTGATGTTTTATTTTTCTTTCCACAATCCATGTTTGACATCTTACTTAATATTCCAAAATTGAAATTCCAAATCGATATAGAAACCAAAAGTGAAGCTTGCATGAGAAAAATGATATAAAATTAATAGAATGGCACATTATCAATTTATATTGACCCAACTTACAATGAGTGTTTACATTGACTCTTGCAATGACTTTTCATTGACTCTTTCATTGACTCTTTCAATGACTTTTAATTGACTCTTTCATTGACTCTTTCCCTGAAGGAGGTATAACACTAATACAACTGGAAGGTGTCAATGAAACACAACTGCACTGACTAGATTCAGGGAAAGTGGGGACTCCACTTGTTATCTCATCCCTTAATGGTCCAGTGGACATGTGGGTACCTAAATATTGACAAACCAATAAACTAATAGAATCAGAGATTATGCTCCACATTATTCTTTTGGAAAACAATCCACAGAATTCAAAAAAGCATGACATACATCATGCCGTAAAATCACAACATTCATGACATACACATATGCCAGACTTTGTTCTATGTAACATAAAGGATCATTGCCTTATATGATTTCAAATGTCTCCAATGGTGTGTACTGAATAGGTATATAATGCCCCATTTTTAACACAATTTCTATAATTTCTTATTGGCCAACTTGAAATAACAAGCATTGACACCACATCAACAAAGAAATGAATAATATATCAATGAATTCTAATCCCAAGTTGTACAACTTGCAAATGATCCTTTGTATATTTAGCCAAAATGCCTAGCTTTTGAAAGATCCACAAAATGAATCTATGTATTTAGCATAACCTATCCTTTTGAAAACGAAACTGAGATGCTCTATCTTCATCAAAACACGTTAGATAGAACACTTATCCTTCATATTTTCTTTGTGATACAAAGCTAACAATGTATAGAAATCAGAGTAACAATGTCGAGCATAATATCAATCGCTACACGTAACATAGATTCTATGCGTATAATCCCTTCAGCATCTGCGCACACAATTCTCATGTTTATAAAATTCCCATTGATTATCTGGATTTTGATTACTAAACTCAAATTCAATTCCATGTAAGATAAATATTTATACAGATGACTTACTCTTCCATCAGATTAAAACAAGCTAATAGATTCTATTTTCACGGTTATTCAACTCAAAGACTTCATATAGAAAATCACTCTGTTTCTTATTTAATTTTTTGAGCCTATCATACAATGTAGAGATCAAGCCTGTAAGATCTGGGTATGAATAACATCAACAAGCAGTCTTAAATCCCTAATTCTAGGCACTTTCTAGGCATGAAAACATTGAAAAGATACCTGTAGCAATTTTGGGAATCATTCATGAGGTAAACACTCTTCATCTTGGGTTCTGAGTTTAATTCTACCATAAAAAATGCCCTAGTACTCAAATCTGGGTAGTTTTGAGCAGAAATAGTGGCCAAAAGTCATATTACAGCCACTGAAAAGCAATGACCAGAAGGCTGTAGCAAATTCTAGGTTGAGATTGAAAGTAGAAGTACCATCAAAACCCAACTCTAGTCTCTGAGCATAAACACCACTAAAAATTATTTAAACTTTAAGTTTGGCTAGTTCTGAGTTTTATGGTACAAGAGGTCCCCTACGATGATAAATGAAATTAAAAACGAGTACATGCTTTAATAAGTAATCTACAAATTTCTATTAAATTGTGTAAAAAGGAATAACTAACAATTTTTTAAAACATCACAGGAATAATGATTTAGAAAAGAAGAAAACACACTTCTAATGAAAAGAATAATGATTTAAAAAAGAATAAAACACACTTTCCAGTCCTTACCATATTTGTTTCCTCATATATCAATTTCCTGCCAATTAATGTGTCATGGTCCTTGAAGATAGGCTGTCTGACTACTAGTTACTTTGCCTTATAAATCATGAAATGAAAAACTATGCAAATTCCTGAATCACAGCGCATCCTCACATGAGTGATACACATGCTAGACATGGCCACAAAGCTCCTTCTATAGTTCTCAATCTAATCACATCCTCAATCTCCTAATAATTATACAAGTGTGTTGAAAAATTCTTTTCATGTTCAAATTCTTAACCAAATGCCATTTTAATTTATGCCGTAAGTGTTGCTTGCTGTAACAGCAAAATGATTCCAGTTGGCAGTTACTTGCCATAAAAAACAAACCATGGGATTTATTGATTGTCAACATCAATTCATGATGTAAGGAGTACATGAATTGGTGGATGATGAAATACAGTCGGGGAATTCATACAAAGAACATGTAAACAATATCCTATTATCTGTTGATGCAATTAACTAGGAGGTCAGGCAAATGAAATTGATTCTTATGCACCTTGGATCCTAGTTGCAAAGTTCAAACCTAGTACCAAACAATAGGCATCCCTAGGGTGACAGGCTAGGAAATTTTTCCTAGGGTTTCCTCCTGTTACCCCCCTATTTTCATAGGGTGTTCTCCTCTAGTGTGGAAAAATCTTTGATGGAATCTCAGCTCCTATCATCTATGAGCCAAAATTCTAAATTCTGATCACTAAGAACCACACTCAATGAAACACAAGCTATCTAGCTATCTCATGTTTTCAATCACCAAATTAGGTTCTAGGTGAATTGAATATAATTTTGTCAGCAACAAAATGACTGTCAAGTACCTCCTTGTCTCCACAAACCTAAATCCCCCAGATTTTCCCCTGTATTCTTGCTACTTCCAACAAATAACCAAGACCATCCATAGCTAATACATATAAATATGGCCTAAGACGGAAATCTCTTCAGCTTCCTGCATGTGATCAGGAGTGTAGGATCCAAAAATATTCTGAAAGCCCAAACCAAATCCTTTTCTTATTCTTAGTATTTTACTTAGGAGTAAGTTAAACGTTCTACATTTTGCACTCTTTTTCCAACCATTTTTTAGTATTTACTTATAAAAATATATGTTTCATCGTGTTTGATTGGAAGCATATTTTTAGTCAGTACTTAATTCTTCATTTATTTTCAGAGTCTTCTAACATGTATTGCTCTAAACCCATCGGTATAGTTGCTTCTTAGAAAAAATATTCTTTAATTGATTTTATTAAACTAGGGCTAATATTTGATGATAGGAATCAACCTTGGGAAGTCCACATTTAGTTACTAGATGATTGGAAAATATCACAAGAGGGGAAATAAGCTTTCGATTAGGACTTATGGGAGATGCATTTTCTGTGGGCCAGGTACCTAACACAAGTCCAATACTTGCATCCCAATTTTACATAGGTTGAAGATTTCTGTGATTTGAAGCAGTGGTCAAAGCCATATGCCATTGGCTATAAATCCATATGCTTGGATTTTTTCATTACATAGTGGAGGCATTGATCACAATGTTTACGCAGCATTGGCCACGGTTTTTTAAATTTTGGGACAAAAATGCTTCAGAACATCCTTGTGTAGTAAGCGAGTCCCTTTGCATTCTGGTATAATTGATAATGGACTGTGACTGGATTATGACTCACAACACTCTTTAATGATCCCTTCGGCTAATAAATCACCAGTAGGAGGATCCTGCCCCCAATGACCTGCTTGCACGGAGAGACACTCCACTGAGGGGCAAAACATGTCTCACCGCCTCCGCTGTACCATTAAATCAAGACGGAATTGACATTTGACACAGTTTTGTCTTGACAAACATGCATACATATGCAAATGTGGTCAAATTCAGTTGAAATAGAGCTGCTTGATAATTTAAATAGTATATGACATCGATGTGAATAGAAACCTACCCATGAAATTTGATTCGCATGCCCTTCCCATTCCATCTTGACATTGCATTAGTACATCACTAATAAATATTATAACTTAATATAACGGGGGTTTTCCAGTTTCTAGTACTATTTGTTGACATTAATATTGACTCTAAAACAGCTTACAACATCAGAATTATCTAATGCCCGTGATCTTTTGGATTCTTCACTGCGTCAAGAATTTGAAACCAAAAAATCATGGACAATTTAGATAACTGCGAAAGTCTGAATTATCTTATCGGAATTATCCTTCATCTTTCTCACTTAACACTGCATTAGTGCATTATAATCAATTTTATATGGATAATATGCTAGGGGTAGGTTAGCGTTCCTGTTTCTTATTCCATGCCCCTTTCTGGCTCTATTTATTGACAATAATATGGATTCTACAACAACTTACAGTTATCAGAATACCTTTATTCCCATACTAAGGCAACTTTTCCGGTATGGAATCTGGTAAGAAACATCCAAGATGCAGACACTGGGAAATGTTTCTTGGCTTCTTCTGACACAAAAAAAAATCAATATAATTTTGTCCTGTTGCTAGAGATTCACCCACAACTTTAAAAAAATTCAAAGAGGCTTCCCCACCCAAAATCAACTTCCATCACTTCCAATCTCAACTATTGTGATATCATAAACGCGTAACAAGATTAGGGTAGATGCTTTTATCGGCCAAATACCAATGAGCCTTTATCGGCACAAGTCAGAACCTCCTAGGGGAGAGCCCTAAATGCAAGTCTGTAAGGAGACTCAAACATCGAATAATATCTTCTTTTGGAAGGGTTAGTGATCGGTGCCTTAATGGAGTCAAGAAGAAGACATACTATATGGACAAATATGAACCTTGTAAATGCAATCAGTAAGTCAACTTAAAGGAAAATCTAGAATGATAATGTTATGCCAAGGTTATGCAAGTAGTTAGCAAAAACATTAATCGTCAAGTTTATCAAATACAGTAGGCATTGCATGACCATCAACTACTCTTTATCATCATTCGTGTATAACCATAGACAAATTGGAGTGTGGTATGAGTACAAATATGGCAGCCCAATAAATAGTAATAAAGCAATCAGTAGGCAGATGTATCCAGTGTAGTCATATGCATACTCATTTATCCACCATTCATTATTAATTTAAACATAATATAGATGGTAGTTACATGTAATTTAGCAATACATGATATTCAACAATTATTGGTCATTTTCCAAAGTATTTATCAATTAGTATTAGTTTTGTCCATAAAATAGAATTCAGTACACGTTTGCAAACAAACTCTGAAGCAATAGCAGTAGTACATATATATTCATCAACTAACAACTACTTGTAATGTTTTTATATGTAGGGTTGGATGACTGTTAGAGTACCCTAAAGGGGGGTATTATAAAATGCAGACCAAGTATAGGATGGGAAGCAACTGAAAGGGCTTCCCTTTGGATTGATAAGGCATTGGACAAGGCCTTAAAAGGGCAGACCGAGGGTAGAAGGAAGTTATCAGAGGTTTGTTCCAGACCTAGAGGAGGGGCCAAGGCACTAAACAAGCAGCCCAAGGATGTTTAAGGAGTGGCCGTGGGCTATAGTAGCTTGTGGTAAAAGGGTCGAGGTCTGGAAAAGGTGAGAGGAGGAAGGAACGAGGCCTAAAGGAGCTGGTCGAGGGTAAAAAGGGGCTACTAATGAAGGTCGAGGGCTGGTAGGAGGAGGTTTAGGTATAAGCAAGGGTAGTAGAGGAGAGATAAAGGGAGGACGATTGATGATAGGGCAATAATCTCACTCAAAATCAACTTCCATCACTTCCAATCTCAACTATTGTGATATCATAAACTCGTAACAAGATCAAGGAAGATGCTTTTATCGGCCAAATACCAATGAGATTTTATCGGCACAAGTTAGAACCTCCTAGGGGAGAGCCCTAAATGCAAGTTTGTAAGGAAATTCAAACACCAACTAATATCTTCTTTTGGAAGGGTTAGTGATCAGTGACTTAATGGAGTCAAGAAGAAGACATACTATATGGAAAAATATGAACCTCGTAAATGCAATCAGTAAGTCAACTTCAAGGCAAATCTAGAATGATAATGTTATGCCAAGGTTATGCAAGTCGTTAGCAAAAACATTAATCGTCAAGTTTATCAAATACTTAGGCATTGTATGACCATCAACTACTATTTATCATCATTCGTGTATAACCATAGACAAATTGGAGTCTGGTATGAGTACAAATACGGAAGCCCAATAAACAGTAATAAAGCAATCAGTAGACAGATGTATCCAGTGTAGTCATATGTCAAAATCCCAAAATTTCCGAAAAATTTAAAATTTTGAAAATACAGATAATCTTCATTATTGCAGTCAACTAATTGTTTTAATTAGTTATATGTTAATGATTTCATAATATGAATTATCTACTTGAATATGTTTATGTTATACAATAATTCTTTTTCTGTTTAATGACTTGTTTTTCTTTGTGACCATAAGGTAGAACTGTCTTGGTATTCTGGGCTTACTTAGCTTTTGAGCTAACACAGAAAGTTTGCCTGCTCTTACAGATTTATAGGTAAGAAATATCCGGTGTTGCTTGTCAATAAACATTACGCATACAGATATATGTTCATTGCAAAAATAATAGCTGAGTAAAAGAATATAATGTTATTCAATTTCAAAAGCTTTTCTGAGCTAAAACCATTGACTCGTTATTCTTTTTAAAGACGCCATGCAAATGAGATTCAGTCCTATCAGTATTGGTGACAGTTGCTTTCTTTTATAGTTTTTATTGCGTATTAAACTCTTCGATTTTTATCAATGTTTACCATAGTCGTCATGTGTAAACGCCTTAAATCTTTCTTTTCATGCAGACTAAAGATGGTAGGGTTAGTATGTTAAGGGTCTATCTTAAATTGTGAACATAAACCCCTTATGTCATAATAAATTTTTGTTACTCCTTGCGATGTGAACATAATGTGCAATAGTTAATAAGTTTATATACTATTAATCCATCTTCCAAAGCTTGAAGTTTTTAAGGAATTATATCCTCATTACATACTACTTTCAATTAGACTATAATAGTGTTGATGAATTAAGTTCCTCTGCACATAATTTACTTGGAAAATATTATCCAGTTATGGTTCATAAATCAATAAAATTCCAATGTCAATCCCCTTAAACATTTTAAGACTTATCATGCTCAATTGCACACCTTACTAGTTTAATAATTAAATATTTAAAGGCAAATGAGGCTAACATTAGCAAGAAGGAAATTTACCATAAATTGATTTTATGAATTTCCCTTATAAACATTCGAATAGCATAACTTTGGATAGAGTTATAGTTGTTTTAATGAATGACTGCCATGTTTGTATAAACAAAGGGATCATAGATTAGACCGCACCCATGAAGAGTCTATGGTTTAACCTTGAATTAAAATTTTATAATCTTTTATTATATGCATCCCTTGCTTGTATGATGTGCTAGGTCGCATATTATTTATACCCTTGCTATGTTATAATCATTTGATTAAAAAAATACTTGCTTACAAGTAGAGTATTTTCCATAAATTAATTTTATACATTCCTTTTATAAATATTAAAATGGCATCACCTTGGATAGATTAATCATTGGAGTGTATGAATAACATGTTGTATAAGTGATGGGTCGTAGTATTGACTACGCCCTTAACAAGTTTAAGACCTAACAATAATACCAATGTCTTGTTGTTTACACTTCAGCGTGGAAGCTAGGTTGAGTTCAGGGGGTATCGAACCTTACAAAACTTCGAGACTTCATGTGATTGGAATAATAATCTCCTCGTTGATTACACGCTAGGACTATACAATTTCACCCACTACATGCAAATAATTTCAAATGAGTACATGGAATCATCACAACGAAGTGTTATGTATTTATAAAGCACTGATGAACCCTAAACTTGTTATTTTCCTCGTCGTTTTCGGCCTCCGGTCGCTCTGCTACTGTGTTAGCTACCTTCCCTGTCGCTCTGCAACTTGTCGCTTGCAGTCTCCCGGCTTGGCTTCTTTGTCTCCTGCACGTTGTGGGCTCGCCCCGCACGTTCGATAGAGAAGAGTTGTAAACATTTAGAATGCTGTTGGAACTGGTTAGTTGTTTTCCTCTGAGGTTTATCCTTTGCTACTTGCACCTTCCAGTAATCTATAGACTGTAATGACTTATTCACCCGCAGCCCAATAGTGAGTGTCATGGCTTCACCTCTTGATATTTGTATGGTTTTAGGGTTTCACCGCAGAGAGGTTTTTAAGGTTGGGAAGGTTGTGTCCCAAGCATTTAATCCTGCTGGGCTTGTCGCTCCATCTTTTGAGCCTTCGCTGGTCAATGCTGCATTAGTAAACTCCACTTTTCCTGTGGCAGATGAAGCTTTGGTTCCTCCTCACGTTGGTAGCTGCACTACTGCTTGCGGGTGGTTACATTTCAAATAAGTTTTGAGGTAAGAACTGCTATTGACATTTTCGTTATCTTTGCAGATTTGTTTCATTACACGATTGTTTATTATTAATACAAGGTATTAACATTATTGTTTTTCATTGATACATAGGTGTCGATCTGTCCTTCTGCGTGGTTGATGCAAGGCTGGGACAAGCGCTTGCTCACATTAACCCTTGGATAACCCATGGCAGTTCGTCCTTGTTCAGTAGCTTATGGGACATTTGATGGTTGGTCGTCGTGGCCTGCAAAACCCATGTCATTTTGGTTTACTTGGGTTAACTGGTTCGTTGTTTTTGTTAAAGGTAACCCTTGCTTTATACGGAGCTACCGGCTTAGGCCGTGACTGTAAATTGTGATTTCTGCTACTAGATTTTGTGTATAAAAATGTATAGGTGAGGGAAGGTCGGTAAAGCCTTACTCTGTTAATTTTTTTCTTTGAAGCCGAGAGGCATTAGAAAGAGCTTAAACTCTTTCAGTTTATTACCTCTGTTGTAAATTTTGATATACTACGGTTTTACCCTAACTTGGCGATATGAACAAATGTATTTACTGTTTCTTTAAATTATCTTTTATTTACAATGTAATACTATAATTTATTTGGTTATTACTTATATTTTGTAATGGGTGGTTTAGCTCGGTGAATCGAGCATGTCTATACTCTCTTACTTTAATTCCTGCAAGTTAATATATTGAAATTTACCCTGTAAATTATTTAGGATAACTATATAATGTTTTTATATGAACTTACCTTAACTCAGGCTGTTCTAATAAGGTTATAAATATTGTGTTTTATTTGTTAACCTTCAGAAATTGTGTAATTTAATATTCTTAGATTTATACTTATGTAACTGATAGTTACATCTTTTAAGTACATAAATTATATTTACTTGATATTTATTATAAAGGAATAAGAATGTTATTTTATTTACATACAATTACTGTTCCTATAATTATATACATTATCTTTGTACTTAGTCTATTTATAGGTGTATAATTAAATAGTATTTTATTGTTGTATTCTTATGCTCTCTATACTAAATAATTCATAAGAAGACCCTTCTGTATTCTTTGTTAACCTATTTATGTTATAATATTAGTATTTATAAAATAAAACAAATAACAAACTATCTATGTTCTTTCCTATGAAATATATCGTAGTCTTTGTTTAAATTCTATAAAAGTCAGGTTAGTAGCTGTAGATCTTACTTAAGTTCAGCTAGATAGAATGAATGAATCATTTACATTACCATCCTTAAATAAAATCTTAGTCCACTAGTTTTACCTTTAAAATTAAATCAAGTTTTTCTATCCTTGTAGTTTGATTGCTATAAAATACAATAGTTATTTACCCTAAACAAGAAAGAAATAAACCGTAGAGCTGAAAGACATTCTTATTTAACCTAACACTACACATTTTAACCATTATTTCTTTTCCTTTAGTTTCAAAATAGATATAAAGATTACTTAAATGAATGCTATATAGGGCACTGTTTTTATCTATCATAACATACTACTGTTAGTATAATGATATAGCTTCCTTTCCTTTTCTAATAACCTGACATTCACAGTCTAGGTCTAACACTACTCCATGTACAGAACTGATAACAAATAAAAGAAAACATTTTCAAAATCAATCTAACATCTTATTTTATATTTACATCATACTTTCTTCATTTAAATACACCACCTGTGCTAGAGTACAATATGGATTACTTCAGATGGGGAAAATCACAGGTAGGATTTGTTTCTCATTAAGAATAATTTCATTACTAAACAAACTAAGATATTCTATCCTCTAAGTTTTTACATAATAAACTGCAAATGCATCATTCAATCACACACAGATAATAACACAAAAATTAATAGATAGCAGAACCTGTTGTTAAAGCTTGGTCGACAACAGCAATGGGACGCCATTCCTCCCTACCAACTCCTGGAGAGCGCTCAAACAACGACTCCTCAGTACCCGCGAGCCTGATCTGGTCTCCCTTGCTGGAACTAGGTGCAGCAAATAATCAAGTACTAGTACTGATACTCAATACCAGTCCTGAACTTGTTAGTCAAATCTCTCAGCTAGAAAGTTATATCAGATCAATTTACTGCAGTTTATCCCTCAAACACCTTCCTTACAGTTTCCCTTTTTCCCCAATGAATTCCTTGAAGTGCATTCCACCTGAATGATTCTTCTCCTGGAAAATATCTGAGCAGCCTCAGCTCTCTACATTGGGTATTTTTAAATCATTGCCTAGGTCTTTTTTGGTTAGTTGTCATTAATTGAACCACCTGATCTGATCCCACTTTCTTTGGGGATCTTGACCCTAAATGTAGGGAAGTTTCCACCTGCAACATAGGAAGTGTTTGAGGATGCTGCCACTTGTCCTTTTTCTCTCCACCTAGTTCCTTCAACCAGTTTGACCAGTAACACTCTTATTGGCAGCTCTCCCAAGCTGTTGTCTCCACTTTTTATTTATTAAAAATAAAATATTCAGAATTACATTCCACATCTTTTGACTCTGTTGAGTCATCAGTTTCAACTTAGCATTAAATTTAACATAATTTCTTAGGAATCAAATTAAAACAAATAACATTATTTTACAAAATTGGGGTATGTGACATACACACCCCCTTAAAATATAACATTATCCTCGATGTTACTTATTCTTCATCCTCCAAAATCCCCTGGAATAGATCTGGGTATGCTTCCCACATCTTACTTTCCAGTTCCCAGGTGGCTTCTTCAGGACTAAGGTGCTTCCATTGCACCTTCACCTGTCCAATGGTGCGGTTCCGAAGTGTAATTTCCCTCCTCCCAAGGATACAATCCGGTTCCACCAGAAATTCTCCTTCTAGTTCCACCTGTACAACATTCCAATCAACCACATGAGTAGCATCATGAACATATTTCTTTAAAACAGAGATATGAAAAACATTGTGTACTTTCAAGTTAGGTGGTAATGCTAGTTGATAAGCAACTTGACCAATCCTAGACAAAATTTCAAATGGACCACAATAACGTGATGCCAACTTTGCACAACTCCCCAGTCTTAGAGATCTTTTCTTTGGCCTTACCTTGATGAACACATGCTCACCTACCTGGAACTCCTTTGGAGTTCTTTTCAAGTCTACTTGAATTTTCTGTCGATCATGCGCCACCTTCAGATTTCCCTGCACTTGTTTCACAATTTCCTCCATTTTTTTCAACAATTCTGGACCTAACACTAATCTATCTACTGGATTATTCCAAGAGATAGGAGTGTTGCATTTTCATCCATATAAAATTTCAAATGGAATAAATTTAGCGGATGACTGATAGTTATTATTATACGCAAACTCTACTAGATGTAAATAGTCTTCCCACTTACATGGCTGATCTTTTGCATACATCCTCAATAAATCTTCCAGTACCTAGTTTACTCTTTCAGTTTTTCCATCTGTTTGAGGATGGAAGGAAGTACTGAAATTCAAGGTTGTATTTAATCCTTTAAACAAGGACTTCCAAAATTTTCCTGTAAACTTAGGATCTATGTCTGAGATTATAACTTTCGGTACTCCATGTAATCGAAAAATATGCTTCCGGAAGATATTAGCTATATTGACAGGCTTGTAAGTAGTTTTAATAGGTATAAAATGTGCTGCCTTACTTAACTTATCAACCACTACCATAATAGAATCATTTTGATTATGATTTCTAGGCAGTCTAGTAATAAAATCTAAGCTAATCACTTCCCATTTCCAGCTAGGAATAGGGAAAGGTTGTAGAAAACCAGCTGGGTGTTGGTGTTTGGTTTTTACCTATTGACATTCTAAACACCTTGCAATGTATTCAGCTACTTCAGTTTTCATATTTGGCCAAAAATATTCTTTCCTTAGCATGGTTATAGTCTTTTGATAACCTGGGTTTCCTGAATATAGTCTTTTATGGACTTCATCCAGAATTAACAACTTAACCTTAGGTACATTAGGTACATAGAGTTTATCTTTAAATAATAAAAAATCATTTTTATTTAAACTATAACCTTTTATTAAAATTTCTGTAGGTTCTTCCTTAGCTGTAATTTGCAATTTCTGATAAATTTCATCTTGTTTTACCCCTTTCTTAAGCTGTTCATTTAAATCTGAAACGTAAGTGTTGATTGCTATTGTAAAATCCAACTTTGCGTTTCTGCTTAATGCATCAGCCACCTTATTTTTCTTACCCTTTATATGCTATATTTCAAATTCATACTCGCTTAAGAAAGCTAACCACCTAGCTTGTCTAGCGTTTAAATTAGGCTGATCTAGAAGATATTTTAGTCCTTTATTATCAGTCATTAGAATAAATTTTCTGCCAATTAAATGATTTCACCACATTTTTAAGGCATGTATTACAGCTTCTAGTTCCAGATCATAAGTTGCATAATTCTTTTCGTGAATTTTCAACTTTCTAGACTCATAGGCAATAACATGCCCTTATTGAGTTAGAACACCGCCTAAGCCATCATTATAGGAATCAGTACACACTACAAATTCTTTATTAGGATCTGCTATTCTTAGAATAGGTGCACTAGTCAATAAGGTTTTTAACTTCTTAAAAATTTATCCACATTTCAGGTTCCAGTCAAATTTCTTTCCTTTCTTCTGCAAGGAAGTTATCGGATTTGCTATCCTTGAAAAGCCTTCAATGAACCTCCGGTAATAACCGGTAATTCCCATGAACGACCTAACATTCGTCACATCTTTAGGAACTGGCCAATCTTCAATTGCCCGTATCTTTTCAGGGTCTACAGAAATTCCTTCCTTAGTCACTATGTGACCCAAGTACTGAATTTTATCCTTAAAGAAGTCACACTTACTAAACTTTGCAAAGAGTTGATGTTCTCGCAACTCTTGCAAAACAATTTTTAGGTGTTCTTTATGTTCTTCTTCCATTTTTGAGTAAATTAGGATGTCATTGATAAACATGACCACAAACTTATCTAAATACTTATGCATTATATTATTAATTAAGCACATAAAGACAACTATGGCATTAGTAATCCCAAATGGCATTACGACAAATTCGTAGTGTCCATATCTTGTTCTAAAGGTTGTTTTGAAAATATCTTCATCTTTAATTCTTACTTGATGATATCCTGACCTCAAATCTATCTTCAGAAACACCGTGGCTCCACGTAGTTGATCAAACAGATCATCTATGTGGGGCAACGGATATCTATTTTTGATAGTCATCTTGTTTAGCTGATGGTAGTCTATGCAAAATCGCATAGTTCTGTCTTTCTTTTTAACAAAGATAACCGGTGCCCCCCAGGGAGACACACTAGGTCGAATGTACTTTTTATCAATTAACTCTTTTAATTGTGATTTTAACTCATTAAGTTCCAATATGTTCATTCGATAAGGATCCTTTGAACTAGGTTCCGCACCTAGTACCAGTTCAATGGTGAAATCCAATTCCCTCTTTGGAGGTAATCCTGGAATTTCTTCTGGGAATACATCAGTATATTATTTTAAAACATGAATATTTTCTATTTTTAACTTATCTGTTTTAGTTTTACATTCCTCATCTATAATAGTTATTGCATAGGCTTTACATCCTTTTCTAACAGCTCTTTTAAGTTGTAAAGCAGAAATATGCCTTACTATAGTTTTTCTAGAAATACCCTTAACCTTTACTAGTTGTTCATCACTATTTAAGCATGTAAAAGTTTTATCGTAATAGTTTAAAATTACTTTATGCTGTTCTAGCCAGTCCATACCAATCAGCAAATCATATGAGCCAAGTGGCAAAACATTAAGCTTAACTACAGTTTTAAATTCATCCATAAGTAAAGCACATTCTTTCACAAAACAAGTTACTTTTCTTTTTTCCCCAGTGGCTAATTGAACTAACCAAGAATTCTCAAACTTATCGTCAGACAACTTACATTTTTCCACTATCTGAGGAGCAATATAATTGAGACTAGCTCCTGGATCGATTAAAATGATTACAGGGGTCTGATTAATCATACCTTCTACTTCCACCATGGAAGTCTGATAATCAGCTTGTCGGTTCTCCAAAGCCGCGTTAATTTTGGGCATGCTCCTTGCTAGTTCCCCAATGGTCATCTCCTCCCGTACAATATGAATATTGCTAATAGTCTTTTTCCGGTTTGGACAGACCGAGGCATAGTGCGGGCCATTACATTCCCAGCACTTAATAGGCTCTTTACGTTCAAAACTCTTGGTAAAATTTCCATGGTTATTTGCAGCTTCCTTGCCCTTAAAATTATTCAAATTGTTGGAAGTACCATTCCTATTTCCCTGGAAATTCTTGTTGTTAGAATAATTTTTAGTCTTATTATTCTTGAAATTTCTATGAGGTACAAATTCCTTCTTCTTAAATTCAGGCTGATTGTTATTTTTCTTAGCCTTCCAATTGGCCAAGACTTCTTTCTTTCGGTTCTACTCAAAACAAAATTTAGCCTTCCTCATAGCTTCCTCCAAAGTCTTCGGGTTATCATATTCAATTCTGTCTTTAATATGATATGATAGACAGCTAAGAAATCGTTGTACTTTTGGTTTATTGTCTACTAGGTACGGTACATACCTAAGTAAACTTAGGAATTTGCTATTTAGATCCTTCATTGTCATTGAACCTAACTTCAATTCATAAAACGCTTTAGCTCTTTCCTTGTAATATTGCTTAGACAGAAATTTCTTTTTGAAATACCTTTTAAGGGTACTCCAATTAACTTATTTTTCTCTTATACCCTTGACTCTCTTCAAGTCTTGCCACCATATGTCAACTTTTCCTGAGAGGTTATATATTGTCGTCCTTGCCTTTAACTGATTAGAGTAATTATATATATGAAAGTACTTCTTCATCCTGGACAACTAGGACTCTGCTTCCTCCCCCTTCTCAGTCTCTCCATTAAAAGTTGGGGGCTTTATCTTTTTAAACTCCCCTGAAATTTCCTCATATGGTTTGTATTTCTTCTTTCTGTCATACAAATCATCTTCACTACTGTCACTAGTAGTATGGTAACTTTGTCGTTCACCAAACCCTTCAGATGATGAAGTACTTTCAATTTTTGCAAGCTTCATCTTTTTGGATTTTCTTTGATGACTGACATCTTCAGATTCTAATCTTCTACTCCTTCCTTCAGTTTGGAACTTTTCTATTAAAATTTGGTTCAATTCTTCTTGAGCCTTTAGGATCCTTTCATTCTCCCTCTTTACAGACTCCATTTCAGTTTTTAAATCTTTTACAGTCTGTAACAACTCTGAGGAGTTGGCGGTCCCCTCTTCTAACATAGGTTCTCTGGGCAAATTTCTTGTTTCTGTTTCTGGAGACTCCTCCTGTGCATACTCCCCTAGCTTTTCCATACCTTCCTGTTAAACTTCAGAAAAGGGAAATTTTATGTTCTTAACATAAAACAAAATATATGTTAGCATATTATTTTAATTTACTGTTCTGTAAAAGTTAGTTGGGTTGCATCAAGGCCTAGTGTTTGAACCTTGTTCTCTGATACCACATGTCAAAATCCCAAAATTTCCAAAAAATTTAAAATTTTGAAAATACAGATAATCTTCATTAATGCAGTCAACTAATTGTTAATTAGTTATATGTTAATGATTTCATAATCTGAATTATCTACTTGATTATGTTTATCTTATAGAATAATTCTTTTTCAGTTTAATGACTTGTTTTTCTTTGCGACCACAAGGTGGAACTGTCTTGGTATTCTGGGCTTACTTAGCTTTTGAGCTAACGCATAAAGTTTACCTTCTCTTACAGATTTATAGGTAAGAAAGATCTGGTGTTTCTTGTCAATAAACATTAGGCATACAGATATATGTTCGTTGCAAAAATAATAGCTCAGTAAAAGAATATAATGTTATTTAATTTCAAAAGATTTTATGAGGTAAAACCATTAACTCGTTATTCTTTTTAAAGACGCCATGGAAACGAGATTCAGTCCTATCAGTATTCATGACAGTTGCTTTCTTTTATAGTTTTTATTGTGTATTAAACTCTTCGATGTTTATCAATGTTTACCATAGTCGTCATGTGTAAATGCCTTAAATCTTTATTTGCACGTAGACTAAAGATGGCAGGGTTAATACGTTAAGGGTCTATCTTAAATTGTGAACATAAACCCCTTATTTCATAATAAATTTTGGTTACTCCTTGCGATGTGAACGTAATGTGCAATAGTTAATAAGTTTCTATACTATTAATCCATCTTCCAAAGCTTGAAGTTTTTAAGGAATTATATCCTCATTACATACTACTTTCAATTAGACTATAATAGTGTTGATGAATTAAGTTCCTCTGCACATAATTTACTTGGAAAATATTATCCAGTTATGGTTCATAAATCATTAAAATTCCAATGTCAAGCCCCTTAAACATTTTAAGACTTATCATGCTCAATTGCACACCTTACTAGTTTAATAATTAAATATTTAAAGGCAAATGAGGCTAACATTAGCAAGAAGGAAATTTACCATAAATTGATTTTATGAATTTCCCTTATAAACATTCGAATAGCATAACTTTGGATAGAGTTATAGTTGTTTTAATGAATGACTGCCATGTTTGTATAAACAAAGGGGTCATAGATTAGACCGCGCCCATGAAGAGTCTATGGTTTAACCTTGAATTAAAATTTTATAATCTTTTATTATATGCATCCCTTGCTTGTATGATGTGCTAGGCCGCATATTATTTATACCCTTTCTATGTTATAATCGTTTGATTAAAAAAATACTTGCTTACAAGTAGAGTATTTTCCACAAATTAATTTTATACATTCCTTTTATAAATATTAAAATGGCATCACCTTGGATAGATTAATTGTTGGAGTGTATGAATAACATGTTGTATAAGTGATGGGTCGTAGTATTGACTACGCCCTTGACAAGTTTAAGACATAACAATAATACCGATGTCTTGTTGTTTACACTTCAGCGTGCAAGCTAGGTTGACTTCGGGGGGTATCGAACCTTACAGAACTTCGAGACTTCATGTGATTGGAATAATAATCTCCTCGTTGATTACATGCTGGGACTATACAATTTCACCCACTACATGCAAATAATTTCAAATGAGTACGTGGACTCATCATAGCCAAGTGTTATGTAGTTATAAAGCACTGACGAACCCTAAAATTGTTATTTTCCCCATTGTTTTCGGCCTCCGGCCGCTCTGCTACTGTGTTAGCTGCCTGCCCTGTCGCTGGAAGTCTCCCAGCTTGGCTTCTTTGTCTCCTGCACGTTGTGGGCTCGCCCTGCACGTTCGATAGAGAAGAGTTGTAAACATTTAGAATGTTGTTGGAACTGGTTAGTTGTTTTCCTCCAAGGTTTATCCTTTGCTGATTGCTCCTTCCAGTAATCTACAAACTGCAATGACTTATTCACCCACAGCCCAGTAGTGAGTGTCGTGGCTTCACCTCTTGAGATTTGTATGGTTTTAGGGTTTTGCCGCAGAGAGTCTTTAAAGGTTGGGAAAGTTGCGTCCCAAGAATTTAGTCCTGCTCAGCTTGTCACTCCATATTTTGGGCCTTCGCTGGTCAATGCTGCGTTAGTAAACTCCACTTTTCCTATGGAAAATGAAGGTTTGGTTCCTCCTCACGTTGGTAGCTGCACTACTGTTTGTGGGTGGTTACGTTTCAAAGAAGTTTTGAGGTAAGAACTGCTATTGACATTTTCGTTATCTTTGCAGATTTGTTTCATTACACGATTGTTTATTATTAATACAAGGTATTAACATTATCGTTTTTCGTTGATACATAGGTGTCGACCTGTCCTTCTGCGTGGTTGATGCAAGGCTGGGACAAGCGCTTGCTCATGGTAAGCCTTGGATAACCCATGGAAGTTCGTCTTTGTTTAGTCCCTTATGGGACATTTGATGGTTGGTCGCCGTGGCCTGCAAAACCCTTGTGGTTTTGGTTTACTTGGGTTAACCGGTTCGTTGTTTTTGTTAAAGGTAACCCTTGCTTTATGCGGGGCTTCCGGCTTAGGCCGTGACTGTAAATTTTGATTTCTGCTACTAGATTTTGTGTATAAAAATGTATAGGTGAGGGAAGGCCGGTAAAGCCTTACTCTGTTAATTTTTTTCTTTGAAGCCGAGAGGCATTAGAAAGAGCTTAAACTCTTTCAGTTTATTACCTCTGTTGTAAATTTTGATATACTATGGTTTTACCCTAACTTGGCGATATGAACAAATGTATTTACTGTTTCTTTAAATTATCTTTTATTTACAATGTAATACTATAATTTATTTGGTTATTACTTATATTGTGTAATGGGTGGTTTAGCTCAATGAATCGAGCATGTCTATACTCTGTTAGTTTAATTCCTGCAAGTTAATATATTTAAATTTACCCTGTAAATTATTTAGGATAACTGTATAATGTTTCTATATGAACTTACCTTAACTCAGCCTATTCTAATAAGGTTATAAATATTGTTTTTTATTTGTTAACCTTCATAAATTGTGTAATTTAATATTCTTAGATTTATACTTATGTAACTGATAGTTACATCTTTTAAGTACAAAAATTATATTTACTTGATATTTATTATAAAGGAATAAGAATGTTATTTTAGGTACATACAATTATTGTTCCTATAAGTATATACATTATCTTTGTACTTAGTCTATTTATAGGTGTAAAATGAAATAGTATTTTATTGTTGTATTTTTATGCTCTCTATACTAAATAATTCATAAGAAGACCCTTCTGTATTCTGTGTTACCCTATTTATGTTATAATATTAGTATTTATAAAATAAAATAAATAACAAACTATCTATGTTCTTTCCTATGAAATATATCGTAGTGTTTGTTTAAATTCTATAAAAGTCAGGTTGGTAGCTGTAGATCTTACTTAATTTTAGCTAGATAGAATGAATGAATCATTTACATTACCAGCCTTAAATAAAATCTTAGTCCACTAGTTTTACCTTTAAAATTAAATCAAGTTTTTCTATCCTTACTTGCAATTTGATTGTTATAAAATACAGTAGTTATTTACCCTAAACAAGAAAGAAATAAACTGTAGAGCTGAAAGGCATTCTTATTTAACCTAAAACTACACATTTTAACTATTATTTCTTTTCCTTTAGTTTCAAAATAGATATAAAGATTACTGAAATGAATGTTGTATAGGGAACTGTTTTTATCTACCAAAACATACTACTCTTAGTATAATGATATAACTTCCTTTCCTTTTCTAATAACCTAACATTCACAGTCTAGGTCTAACACTACTCCATGTACAGAACTGATAACAAATAAAAGAAAACATTTTCAAAATCAAGCTAACATCTTATTTTATATTTACATCATACTTTCTTTATTTAAATACACCACCTGTGCTAGAGTACGATCTGGATTGCTTCAGATGGGGAAAAACACGGGTAGGATTTGTTTCTCATTAAGAATAATTTCATTACTAAACAAACTAAGATATTCTATCCTCTAAGTTTTTACATCATAAACTGCAAATGCATCATTCAATCACACACAGATAATAACACAAAAATTAATAGATAGCAGAACCTGTTCTTAAAGCTTGGTCGACAACAGCAATGGGAGGCCGTTCCTCCCTACCAACTCTTGGAGAGTGCTCAAACAACGACTCCTCAGGACCCCCGAGCTTGCTCTGGTCTCCCTGGCTAGAACTAGGTGCAGCAAATAATCAAGTACTAGTCCTGAGACTCAATACCAGTCCTGAACTTGTCAATCAAATCTCTTAGCTAGAAAGCTGTATCAGATCAAGTTACTACAGTTTATCCCTCAAACACCTTCCTTACAGTTTCCCTTTTTCCCCAATGAATTCCTTCAAGTGCATTCCACTTGAATGATTCTTCTCCTGGAAAATAGCTGAACACCCTCAGCTCTCTACATTGGGTATTTTTAAAAGATTGCCTAGGTCTTTTTGGGTTAGTTGTCATTAATTGAGCCACCTACTCTGATCCCACTTTCTTGGGGGATCATGACTTCAAATGTAGGGAAGTTGCCACCTGCAACATAGGAAGTGTTTGAGGATGCTACCACTTGTCCTTTTGCTCTCCACCTAGTTCCTTCCACCAGTTTGACCAGTAACATTGTTGTTAACAACTCTCCCAAGCTGTTGTCTCCACTTTTTATTTATTAAAAATAAAATATTCAGAATTACATTCCACATCTTTTGACTCTACTGAGTCATCAGTTTCAACTTAGCATTAAATTTAACATAATGTCTCGGGAACCAAATTAAAACAAATAACATTATTTTACAAAATTGGGTTATGTGACATCATATGCATACCCATTTATCCACCATTCATTATTAATTTAAACATAATATAGATGGCAGTTACATGTAATTTAGCAATACATGGTATTCAACATTTATTGGTCATTTTCCAAAGTATTTATCAATTAGTATTAGGTCTGTCCATAAAATAGAATTCAGTACACGTTTGCAAACAAACTCTGAAGCAATAGCAGTAGTACATATATATTCATTAACTAACAGCTGCTTGTAATGTTTTTATATGCAGGGTTGGATGACTGTTAGAGTACCCTAAAGGGGGGTATTATAAAATGCAAACCAAGTATAGGATGGGCAGCAACTGAAAGGGTTGCCCTTTGGGTTGATAAGGCATTGGACAAGGACTTAAAAAGGCAGACTGAAGGTAGAAGGAAGTTAGTAGAGGTCTATTCAAGACCTAGAGGAGGGGCCAAGGCACCAAACAAGCAGCCCAAGGATGTTTAAGGAGTGGTTGTGGGCTATAGCAGCCTCTGGTTAAAGGGTCGAGGTCTGGGAAAGGTGAGAGGAGGAAGGAACGAGGCCTAAAGGATTTGGTCGAGGGTGAAAAGGGGCTACTAATGAAGGTCAAGGGCTGGTGGGAGGATGTTTAGGTCTAAGAAAGGGTAGTAGAGGAGAGATAAAGGGAGGCCGATTGAGGATAAGGCAATAATCTCACTCAAAATCAACTTCCATCACTTCCAATCTCAACTATTGTGATATCATAAACTTGTAACAAGATCAGGGAAAATGCTTTTATCGGCCAAATACCAATGAGATTTTATCGGCACAAGTTAGAACCTCCTAGGGGAGATCCCTAAATGCAAGTCTTTAAGGAGACTCAAACACCGAATAATATCTTCTTTTGGAAGGGTTAGTGATCAGTGCCTTAATGGAGTCAAGAAGAAGACATACTAAATGGACAAATATGAACCTCGTAAATGCAATTAGTAAGTCAACTTGAAGGCAAATCTAGAATGATAATGTTATGCCAAGGTTATGCAAGTAGTTAGCAAAAACATTAATCGTCAAGTTTATCAAATACTTAGGCATTGCATGACCATCAACTACTATTTATCATCATTCGTGTATAACCATAGACAAATTGGAGTGTGGTATGAGTACAAATATGGCAGCCCAATAAACAGTAATAAAGCAATCAGTAGGCAGATGTATCCAATGTAGTCATATGCATACCCATTTATCCACCATTCATTATTAATTTAAACATAATATAGATGGCAGTTACATGTAATTTAGCAATACATGATATTCAACAATTATTGGTCATTTTCCAAAGTATTTATCAATTAGTATTAGGTCTATCCATAAAATAGAATTCAGTATGCGTTTGCAAACAAACTCTGAAGCAATAGCAATAGTACATATATATTCATTAACAAGCAGCTACTTGTAATGTTTTTATATGCAGGGTTGGATGACTGTTAGAGTACCCTAAAGGGGGGTATTATAAAATGCAGACCAAGTATAGGATGGGCAGCAACTGAAAGGGCTGCCCTTTGGGTTGATAAGGCATTGGAAAAGTCCTTAAAAGGGCAGACCGAGGGTAGAAGGAAGTTAGTAGAGGTCTATTCCATACCTAGAGGAGGGGCCAAGGCACCAAAGAAGCATCCCAAGGATGTTTAAGGAGTGGTCGTGGGTTGTAGCAGCCTGTGGTAAAAGGGTCATGGTCTGGAAAAGGTGAGAGGAGGAAGGAACGAGGCCTAAAGGAGCCGTTCGAGGGTGAAAAGGGGCTACTAATGAATGTCGAGGGCTGGTAGGAGGAGGTTTAGGTCTAAGCAAGGGTAGTAGAGGAGAGATAAAGGGAGGCCGATTTAGGATAAGGCAATAATCTCACTCAAAATCAACTTCCATCACTTCCAATATCAACTATTGTGATATCATATACTCGTAACAAGATCAGGGAAAATGCTTTTATCGTCCAAATACCAATGAGCTTTTATCGGCACAAGTCAGAACCTCTTAGGGGAGAGCCCTAAATGCAAGTCTGTAAGGAGACTCAAACACCGAATAATATCTTCTTTTGGAAGGGTTAGTGATCAGTGCCTTAATCGATTCAAGGAGAAGACATACTATATGGACAAATATGAACATCGTAAATGCAATCAGTAAGTCAACTTCAAGGCAAACCTAGAATGATAATGTTATGCCAAGGTTATGCAAGTAGTTAGTAAAAACATTAATCGTCAAGTTTATCAAATACTTAGGCATTGCATGACCATCAACTACTATTTATCATCATTCGTTTATAACCATAGACAAATTGGAGTGTGGTATGAGTACAAATATGGCAGCCCAATAAACAGTAATAAAGCAATCAGTAGGTAGATGTATCCAGTGTAGTCATATGCATACCCATTTATCCACCATTCGTTATTAATTTAAACATAATATAGATGGTAGTTACATGTAATTTAGCAATACGTGATATTCAACAATTATTGGTCATTTTCCAAAGTATTTATCAATTAGTATTAGGTCTATCCATAAAATAGAATTCAGTACGCGTTTGCAAAAAAACTCTGAAGCAATAGTAGTAGTACATATTTATTCATTAACTAACAGCTGCTTGTAATGTTTTTATATGCAGGGTTGGATGACTGTTAGAGTACCCTAAAGGGGGGTATTATAAAATGCAGACCAAGTATTGGATGGGCAGCAACTGAAAGGGCTTCCCTTTGGGTTGATAAGGCATTGGACAAGGCCTTAAAAGGGCAGACCGAGGGTAGAAGGAAGTTAGCAGAGGTCTGTTCCAGACCTAGAGGAGGGGCCAAGGCACTAAACAAGCATCCCAAGGATGTTTAAGGAGTGTCCGTGGGTTGTAGCAGCCTGTGGTAAAAGGGTCGAGGTCTGGAAAAGGTGAGAGGAGGAAGGAATGAGGCCTAAAGGAGCTGGTCGGGGGTGAAAAGGGGCTACTAATGAAGGTCGAGGGCTAGTAGGAGGAGGTTTAGGTCTAAGCAAGGGTAGTAGAGGAGAGATAAAGGGAGGCCAATTGAGGATAAGGCAGGCCTAGCCTTGGAAGAGGCCAAGAAGGGAGGACGTGACTGGTTGCTGACAAGCAATAATATCACTCAGCACAACCCACTACTCCCATGACATAATCAATATCCTCACTATTAAGCACTCCAGTCCCTCATCCAACCATAAATCCATGATGGAACTTTCTTCTCCTTCACAGCACAAGGAAAATCATCCCTTTCTCTACTCCACAGCCCCTCAAGGATCTTCTTCCCTTCTAGTGTAGGCAAAAAGAGTTAAAGACCGGTGGTTTCCTACTGTCAATGACCCATATGAGAAACACTTCACCAAAATAGTCCATAAGCAGCACTAATGTGGTTGCAGGTTTGTGGTGTTTGTGGTTTCTTAAGCTATCATGGACATTCTTTACCATCCCTTTTCCTCTTTGAATTCACACAGCAATTCCCTAGCCCTCACAGGCTCTTGCAGGTCATAATTTTCTCGAAACAGTCTTGACATTTCAAGGCATAAACAACCATGGTTCCACACAAGGTTTCTTTAAGAACAAGGAGGATAATGTTCCCAATTCGAATGGAGTATGTGTTATCCATGGCAATGGTGAATAATGATTTTTCGACAAGAGTTTGCATAAGACATGTGTGCCCATCCCAAGAAGCATGGGGAAACATGTAAAAGATCACTGAGTCAATGATTGATGGGAAATGTTTGTGAAGAAGCATGGGGATGAAAGTTCGTACCTTCAAAGAACAATTATCAAGTCATATCACCCATAGAGTCATTTAACTCAGGCCACATGACTTCTGTCTTTTTTTCCAAGTTGCCATGCTCCCACCCTCCAGCTCATAAGTGAGAATGAAATTGTTGAAATATTTCCAACCCCAAATCAACAATTAGCTCACAAATAGTCCCATTCAGCAATCAGCTTGTAAACTGTGATCATGTCACAAGTGGGATTTCAGCTTGGGTGAGGAGGAAAACTTCTCTACCACTTGAGCCAGACCCAATTGACACATGGCTTGACTTCTGTCACATAAATTACATCATTTAAATAATCCATGAGTTAACATTTTATAATTCAGGGGTTAAAACTTGGATAACACATGATAACAAATTATTGTGTTAAATGGTATTTCGGTTTCCATAGTACTTATTGATATTGGTTTACAATATCAACATCATGTTTACAATAGCTAGCTTGATTCTTGAAATGTTTCCTTGAGAGCCTAGAGAACGCTACTAAAGTTCTGAAGGAGGGGTTGAGGATTAGGCTCATTCTTGCAAAAAGTGTTAAACTAAGATGTTTTCAGTGCTAATGTAGTCTTCATTATGTGAATGAGACTAAGTGCAATTTTTGGGTGACTTTGACAAAATTATTAACCAAGAGGTCTAATTGCAACAAATCTCTCATAAAATTCTCCTACCCAATACCCATTCCAATCAGAAAGAGGGTTAAAAACTTCAGTTAACTATACAAGTAAAAATGTTCAGAATTTGATGAGTGGTGATTTATGAAAACTCAAATCAAGCAATAAGAGAACCAACTGAATGAACCATATCTAATACCTTGTCCCCTAATCACCATAGAACACTGATAATGTGACAAGGAAATGATTTGACTATAGAGTACCAAACATGCGACCATTACTTACATCCCTCTACCATAACTACACAACATAAATGGATAATCCTAGAATCTAATAAAATGGGTAATAAAAAACGTCATTGCTTTCAACCGATCTAAGTACACAAGTCATCACATAAAGAAATTTGGCCAATAGATCTCTGTAAATAAACTCAAAATTTCACAACCCAGATAAGATAAATACATTTCATCTCTTTATATTCTTACAGAAGAAGCAGAGATCGAAAACATGTAGAGAAAGACAAATAATTGAAGGGGATTTGTGAGTACTGACTATCTCCATACTTATCAAACAAACTGAAATCCTCCTTGAACTCAGAGATCTGTTCCTCTGTTAGCTTGTCCATCATTTTCACGTAATGGAAAAGTAGGGAGAACTCTGAATTAATAAGCATATATAATAGAAAGTCTTTTTTCTTACAACACCATATATCCCATACTAGCTAGACTTATCAAAAAAAAGAACATATAACAAATGCAGCAAATTAGCTGGGCATGGTAAACATGAATCCAAAACAGATTTGAAGCTCTATACATTTATGACGTCTTCCTATGGGACTCCTTACCACTGATATCTCCCCCCTAGGGTGACATTGTGTCATATCTTAATGAGAAAAACTACTATTTATGAGCGAGCTACTCCATCCCATTTACGAAGCTTGGAATTGAATCAATCAAATCAACTGAAGTGTTTCCACTTGGTCAATTGTAATGTAAGCATATCAAAGACAGAGGAAACAAGACTGGATTTCCCTGAGTCAAAGACCGATCTTACTTTCTTCTGCTTCTCCTTGTTCCTTCTCAAAATAGAACAAGGGACGAGTCACAACTTTGATCGTCCAGGAGATGCAATGTATGATATATATCACTGGTGGGTACAAAACCATGACTCTCAAGTTGGAAAAAAATCCTTGTTCCTTCTCAAAATAGAACGAGGGACGAGTCATGACTTCAATCATCCAGGAGATGCAATGCATGATATATATCGCTGGTGGGTACAAAACCTCGACTCCTGAGGTGGAAAAAAATCTTATGGTTTTTCAGTTGTAATGGGAGGTGTCGTTGGTCCTTTGAATAAATCATGGGATTGAAAAGCGAATATTCTAGAAAAGAAAAATAGAAGGAAAAGAGAAGAAATCTATGAATCTGTACCATGTGCCCTGGCAAATAATTGCTAATGAGCTCCATGGCTCTTGAATACTATAACTTACACCCAGAATAAAAGTTAAAACCAACAGAGTGCCAAAGAATAATATCCAATGAGGAAAATCCCATCAAGATGTGGTCTAGCAACAAGGTTGAGTGCTCACAGCAACTAACTTGTAAAAAGCCTGCAAATAGAAGAAGATTCAAGAAACTAACCTATAAAAAGCCTGCACAGTGCAGATAGGAGAAACTTTCTGAAATTGCTTGCCACAAATCCACTCAACCATTGTAAAGACCGATTTGCAATAGAAATCAAGCTTGATGTTGAGCCTAAGTCCTGACTCTTGCACCATTATATAGGTAAAAAACTTCCTCACTTGACTAAATTTATCTATTTTTTGCTCAAATATCGACCAAATCCAGTGAAAAAACTTCCCCAATTGATTAAATATCCACATTTTACTCAAATAATTGTCCAAAAATCCAAATCCAGGACGAACTATGTCCAATTTACCCCAATCGAGGTCGAAGTAAGACCAGTTTACAGAAATATTCATAAATCCTAACGAAATAGCAAATGTTTAATCGTATTATCCATAAATCCTGGGTGAAATACCAATTTTTCAAGCTATTATCAATAAATTCAGCGAACAATCTCCATTTCTCCTCCCAATCGAAAAAAATTGGGCGAATTTGGGAAAATATCTCCTCGCAGACAGAAAAATTCAGGCGAATGTGGGCAAAAATAAATAATTTCATGGGCTAATATTCCTTTTCTAGATTTTCCCTAAATCAGGATGAATGCGATTTACCTTGGGACAACTATATACAAAATAAATACTGGGTGAATTTATTAAATAAAATAATAACATTTTAATATAAAAATTCGCCCACTTTATTTTGGGTAACCCTTAAAATTCGCCATTTGGGCTATAATTCGCCCCTAAAATCATCCTTGGTTTTTTGGCTACACTACATTGAAAAATTGGTGCATGATCAAGGAATATACAACATATTCACCAATTCTCTCACCATGAAGAACATTCAGCTCATTCAATTGAATAATCAGACATTGTGAATAATTTTATTATTATTTATGTGCCCAGTCCATTTTGAAGGGGGGCTTTCTTGCCACCGGGTTTTCCCTCTTTCCTCGGTTAATCTGGACAAATAAAGTCTTTTTTTTAAAGGGTGACCTTTGGTCTTTGTTACCAGGTCCCCATTTTCACTTTCCTCACATAATTCAGGCTTAAGGGGAGGGGGGGGGGTGTTAGAGAAAATTATCCATCTAAACATTAGGCATGTAGTCATGTAGTCATGCAGCATTCTTATAACATTATTTGTTTTACCTAGTGTTTATACCATGTTAGTTGACTTCCTAATTCACATTACTTGTCATTTTTTCTCTCATTTTCCACTCATGCACCCTATTCCTTGATTCTAGGAGAATATTCACCCTCATGCATGATTTTAGGCCATCTTGAGTCAATTTCCTAGATTCTATGAGCCTACCATCAATTAATTGGGAACCTTTCCTTGATTACATCACTCTGGGTTGATAGTGAGCTCCAATGACCACTAACATTCAATTGAACACTATTATGTGCCCCTCTATCATTAGTTATCATCACTTAACTCTCTAATGTTTCTTTCTGGTCCAACTACCAACAGTTAACTAATCACATTCAAGAGTTACAACTGACAATCATGTCCAATGAGTGGATTCCAATTGCCTCCTAAGGCTCACAAATTTCTCTATTGAGAATGTACTATAAATGTACACACGTTGATGAATAATAGATTAATGGAAAGTATTCCAATTGAGTTCCAAACCTCTTTTGATTTAGCACATTTTTTATTCTCTATTTTCCTATCCATATTCGTTATGACTATTTTTGTCTCTAGATCTACTTGTCACCTGACTCTAGCACATTGGTGAGTCTACTATGGGAGGCATACAGTTTCATGTCCCTTGTGATTTTCGGGATGCATTGGTGACAATGTTCAGAATCCCCATTTTTCTGCTTCCATGTATCTCCAGTACTTGATGATGCATATTGTACCATAGATATTCTGACTCTTAGTCATTGATTCCATATATATGTACCCCTCCAGATTCAGCAGAGCATCAGTTGTGATGATATTGCATTCCATGAGAATTCCATTATTCCTATATTACAGTTCTTCAGATCAACATTGTATTCAGCCTCCTATTGAGGCCACCATTATGTATCATCATTTGTATATGTATTGATCGACTCCCATGTTTTTTAGCCTTGATCCCATTATTTATTCTTTTGACACTGTTACGAGCATGGGTATGTCCTCCTCGTCCATATAAATGTAACACATTCTTTGTATCTCACCCATTGTTGGGAACCATTAATAAAAAACAAAATCCACTGTGGTTCGAGCAAGGAATCTCCACTTCTCCATGGGTCTCTCTAGTCTCTCCACTATTCCCGTGATCCTATGATGTCCATCGGCCATACGATGAGCTCATGCTCTCACACATCAAGGGGCAATCTGTTAACACAAAAAATTGTTCACCTAGTTCTACATGGCCTAAACCACATACATACATCATATTCCTACCATATTTCCCTTAATTTTGACCTTCACAATTGTATTTCCTTAAAAATTGGTCCACAAAATTATTATTGGCTATGTTTTACCTTCACTCTCTCCAAAAAAAGGGTCAAAAACCCTAAAAAGGGGTCAAAACCCTAAAAGGGATTCAAAATCCCTAAAAAGGGAGGAAAAACCCTAAAAGAGAGAAAACCATAGAGAAATACCATGGATAAGAAAATACCATTGGTAACCACATTGGGTCAAAAAATCCTAGATCGAGTCTATAAATACATTGTGAAGGGTTCTCCCAAAATAACCTTTTTCCCCATTTTCATTTTGTGAGTACGTTGGGATACCTTTTGCACTCAGGTATTCACACACCCTTTTTCCAGCATCTCGTTTCCATACAACTCCCACTTAGTACATCAAGACATTCTCCGTACCCTCTTGTAGAACCATCATGTGGAGTGGCATACCACTTTCGAGACGATCCTGGTGGCCCACTTTACAAGAAAGAAGGTAAAACTTTTGTTTATTTGTATTTTATTTAGCTTAGCCACCGTATATATATTTTCTTTCTGTTACTAATTTGTATTTTTGTTTTAGTTTTCCATGAACTCTCCCTTACAATTCCATTGACTTAAGGCTAGTGCTTTTGCACATAACAAGGGAGAAATCCTTGTTACAATAATAATAATAATAATAAATTTAAGAGCAAGCAAGGTAAAACCCACTATTCTCTTTACTTGCTTCATTATTCTTGTCTGAAACCTGGCGAGGATCTATGCAGCTTAGATCGGCTGAGCTCGACCTTACTGCAACCATATCCACCTAATATTCATCTCCGGAAATTAGCTAGGTGGTTCATGAAACTTATCCCTTGGTTAGTTGTTCTGCTTTAAACTCATTAGGTTGTTCTCTTTTATGTTTGTGTAGGTTTTAGAGGTTTCGACGTGCTGCCTTCCTCCCTCGTTTAATTTTAGCATAGGCTATCTACATCTAACTCCTTGTTTTGTATTTTTTTCTTAGTAAACCCATAAAATGGTTATCCCTGTCTGAATAGCATTGTTGAGAGGTTATCTTTGAATCAGTATTCGTAGAAATAGGTTCGTGGTTTGGATCGTTCCTTGCTTCCTTTTTTTTTCACACGTTTTCGACTTCCCCCCATAAATCTCTTTCCAAATCCATTATAATACTTCCTATAAGATATTTGAATCTAATCCATAAGTTAATAAGCTAGTTGTATGGCCCACACTTCCATATTTTCCACCATTGGACCCTAAGAAGTATCCTAAACCCCCAAGTGCTTCAGTTGACAAGCCCATGGTTTTTGAAACTATGTCACGTGTTTCAGTTTCATTCCAGTATTTCACATATTTTAGTGGTTGTTTTTTCATCACATTGTCCCTATTCATACTTTTATTCCACATTAATAAACCTGATCTCACCTTTCTTCGTTTGAATTTCAAGCTTACACAATCTAAAGACCCTGCAGGTTCACTCAACAAATAATACAATTCGGTTGCACAATCTTTTCATTCTATGGTCCTATCAGCTTATGGAGACACTTCACCATTGATGTTTGAAGCTCCATATGGTTCATATTTTGTTGTTTAAGAGTCTCATAAGATCCATTGTGAAAATAGAAATGTAATCAATGAGTTTGGAAGGAAGATACATGGCTACATTGTCCATTATGTCACTGCACATGTCACCGATCCTGTTGAGTTCATTGATGTTTTCTAGATAGGATATATACCATGTATATATTCTATTTTTTATTATGTATGTGTTCACATCAATAATAATTCATATGATTCTCCTCCATCAGCAAATCTGAGCTCAAAGAGGCTCATACACATGTTTTTTGGCTACACTAAATTGAAAAATTGGCGCATGATCAAGGAATCTACAACATATTCACCAATTCTCTCACCAAGAAGAGCATTCAGCTCATTCAAGTGAATAATTAGACATCGTGAATAATTTTGTTATTATTTATGTGCACAGTCCATTTTGAAGGGGGGTTTTCTTGCCACTGGGTTTTCCCTCTTTCCTCGGTTAATCTGGACAAATAATGTCTTTTTTTAAAGGGTGACCTTTGGTCTTTGTTACCAGGTCCCCATTTTCACTTTCTTCACATAATTCAGGCTTAAGGGGGGGTGTTAGAGAATATTATCCATCTAAACATTAGGCATGTAGTCATGCAGTCATGCAGCATGCTTACAACATTATTTGTTTTAACTAGTGTTTATACCATGTTAGTTGACTTCCTAATTCATAGTACTTGTCATTTTTTCTCTCATTTTCCACTCATGCACCCTATTCCTTGATTCTAGGAGAATATTCACCCTCATGCATGATTTTAGGCCATCTTGAGTCAATTTCCTAGATTCTATGAGCCTACCATCAATTAATTGGGAACCTTTCCTTGATTGCATCACTCCGGGTTGATAGTGAGCTCCAATGACCACTAGCATTCAATTGAACACTATTATGCGCCCCTCTATCATTAGTTATCATCACTTAACTCTCTAATGTTTCTTTTTGGTCCAGCTACCAATAGTTAACTAATCACATTCAAGAGTTACCACTGACAATCATGTCCAATGAGTGGATTCCAATTGCCTCCTAAGGCTCACAAATTTCTCTATTGAGAATGTACTATAAATGTACACATGTTGATGAATAATAGATTAATGGAAAGTATTCCAATTGAGTTCCAAACCTCTTTTGATTTAGCACATTTTTTATTCTCTATTTTCCTATCCATCTTCGTTATGATTATTTTTGTCTCTAGATCTACTTGTAAAAGTTCACTAAATTTACTAATTGATGACCAAAAAAACTAATTTTTGGTCTCTCACATGGATTATTATATTGAAATGATGAAAATTTGTGGGTCAATGGCTGAGAACACCCGCAAGAAATAAATGTGCATATATTTGATGGCATTATGTAGAATACCATGGGAAAGTACTATTACCACTCATGAGAATTTTTATCACAACTATCTGATTGGACTAGAAAGATTATATGGGGTGGTAGTGGAAAATCCTAAAATATTTATTCCCATGGATATATAGTTATATCTTGCAATATTTTGGTAGAAACCAAATATTTTTCCATTGAATATTTGTGCATCACAACTTAAAAAAGTTGAGCAAAATTGTATATTGATGTAAAATGAAAATTTAAAAGCTACATCTCCTTATGAGGGTTGTTGGGTGAATGTACAAATTGATTTTAGACCTTGCAAGTCACCAATGATTAAAAATAGTTTAAAAAAACCTAAGAAGTTAGATTTAAATTATCTAAACCCAAGTGGAGTCACCAATATGTTTTGGGGATTTTGTTACATTTGTGAAGAAAAAACCCTATTGTAACTAGGTTATGAGCTAGACAATAGATAATGGTTAGTAATGGGATTAACACAAAAGAATATTATAACAGAAAATAAACAAATAAGAAGCATCCAAATGATTAAATAGAAGATTAACTACGATAATTCTATTCAAATACCAGAAATAGAGGGAAACAACAATACTCATATATTAGTCCAATGGAAAAGCATAAAAATGTGTAATATCACCTAGGAAGAGTGATTGGAAGCAAGTGGGATCCAATGCTCTCCTTTGGATGTGTCATTTTCCTTCATGAAATCTCTATCTAGCTATGGTGAATGAATAATAGTTGAATCCTTGAGGAAGGAACACAAGCAATCATGAGGGAAATGAATTGAAGAGATGAGTGGATGAGATTTATGGTCACCAAGCTCATTCCTTCATCATAACCTTGCATATTTTTATTTCTCCAAAATGCTACTCTATGGATTTCATTTATAGATGAATTCAAAGCTCCAATAAAGAACTAGTTCAATGTGAACTCTCTTCATTTAAAATTGGATCCCAATGCCTGATGGAGACACTTGGTAAGCCAAAGTACTCAACATTGATAAAATAGGGGCTTAAATTAATTGTGTACCTCACCATAGAGCTATTTGAAACAAGCCTATGAGCCATTAATGGACCCAAGCAATGACTTTCACATGTTTGAATGAAATAGTGTGGGCATTGAAGGATATCCCATGCAAATCTCATGAGTGATGTTGTGTGAAGATCATGCAAGTGAATAAAAGGGCCATTTCTAAGGTTATTTTACCTTAATAAAGTGAGTATAGTACTAGCCATGAGTTCAGTGTTATTAAGATATGTTTTTCCCAAGTATTGATCCTTATACATATTTTTGTCAAAATGTCGCATGTGAGTGAAAAAGGTGATAATAGTTGCTCCTTGAAGTGTGAGGTTAGGAGCATCTTGATAGCTGAAATAAAACATTAATTATTTCCCATGTGTTTGCGTGTTCACTATTTAGAGGTAGAGATATTAGTAAAAAATGAAGGACTTCCCTTGGAGAATTGATGAAGTATTCATTACATAATGCATCTATCCAAATGTGAACTTCATTATTATAGTATAGTTTGATTGTAGTTATCGCAAAAAAAAGATATGCCTCACTCCATTTGTTTACTGATATAGGCGTTACATTTGATTAATACCATTTGATTTTTTCTATAGAATTTTTCATAAGAGTTAATCATCGGGATCTAATTCTAATTGTCATTGTAGAATTCCAAGTTCAAGTTGATTGTCAAATTTGCTTTTAAAATTAGTATACCTTGATGTTGATACAAAACAATTCAAATTCCAAATTGAAAACATTTGAGAAAGTTGATATAATAAAATTCAAATATAAAAAAGTTGAAATGTTTATGTTGGTTATGTTTAGAGAGTAGAATCTTATCATAGAATAATCTTATTAAGCGAGGAAAAGTAGGCCAGGGTATTTCTAGCTTGTGTTTCAAGGATTGTGAATTTATCGATCATTTATTTGTCAATTGTATTTTCTCACAAAAAAATGGCAAGATATTTAGATAGGGTTACAATTAAATTTGAATTGGGAAAATAGTTATTTTGGTCATAGTTTGGAAATGTGGCAAAAAATGTTCAAAATCACAAAGAAATTCCTAACTATATTTGCTGGGGGATATGGACAACTAGAATCAACTAAAAATTTATTGGGGTTTATAAGGAACATTTAAAAAAATTGACACATAAAGTTCCCAGGACTGTTACAGATCAATTTCATTTTGAGGGTCAACCAATCGGGTATTTTGATGGTGCCACCCAACAAATATCCTGTGGTGCTAGGATGTGGATCCAGATGAACGAAATACATTTCTTTTTCTTGTGGATGGATGTTGGGTCAGGAACTAACACCAAGGCAAAGTTATTGGAATTATGGGACCTGCTTTATTTTGCTTCTAATAGGAATTATTTGTCTCTATAGGTATTGGGAGATTCCAAACTCGTCATTGATTAGGAAACCAAGAAGAATTCCCCTTGGATTCACTGGTGTAGTGGAATTACATACCTTCGGTCCTATTCAATGAACAGACATATAAACATATATATCGTCAAGAAAATAAAATATTGTGGCAGATAATCTATCCAAAAAGACAATTGGTGTTCCTGAAGGATTTCTATTTTATGAAGAAATTTTGGACAACACTTCGGTGGATAGGAAATATATCAAGGCATATTAAGTTTCCTTTATCTAATAAGGCTGAAAATGTCATTTTCGCTCATCTTGTAAAAGAGTTTGATGGATGATTATCAAAAATATTTTCGTTAATATGTTTGAGTCTGTACAAGTTAGTATAATATATTTGACATATAATGAACAATCATTAATATGGATGTGTACATTTTAACTTTGACTATGAGGAATAACAAGTTAAAAGTTTATTTTTTCTTGTGTGAAAAAAATTCAAATTTAAAAATATAAAATTTATTGAATAATAAGTAAATGTATAATAATTATTATCTTTTCAATTGAAGAAAGAAATTAAATATATTGTATTTTTAAAGTTTTTAATATTTATGATCACAAATAATGAAAATGTAGACGACCAAGCTACTTAACAATGTGGCAATAATCAAGGTAAACTTAAATTATCCCCAAAAGTTATGTGACATGTAAATAATCTTGAAGATACATGTGATTGCATCGTGGTGAGGATTATTTAAAAAAATGTTACCCATTTAACAATGTGGCAATAATAAAGGTAAACTGAAATTATCCCCAAAAGTTATGTGACATGTAAATAATCTTGAAGATAAATGTGATCGCATAGTGGTGAGGATTATTTTAAAAAATGTTACTCATTGTTGCTGCCTTTCACACACCTAGGTTACGTGGTAGAAATATTCAAGCCACTCGGTGTGTCCTTGGGGGCAAGTCTTGAGTCAAGGCTGTCACCTTGTTCTTGACTCCTCCGTTCAGGCTAACTCCTAATGAAGCCAAGAGGGGTAGACCCTATTAAATTACTAAGGATAATTACTTAGTGTGATGGTGTTAGAATGATTAAGTTGTTTAGGAGTTTTGAAGTTAACCAGGGAAAGCAAAAGATAACAAGATGTAAGATTTAAAGCATATAAGCATAGTAATGACACTCAATATAGATATATGATTGAAAGAAATGATAAAATAAATCACCAGTGCCTTAAATGGAGTCAACAGAGAAAATAATGTGCTTGCATGCGCTTGAATGAATGTTTTGCAAATGTCTCTTGGTAGATTTTAAATTAATGTGAAATGTGAATGAATTAAATTAGGCGAAAATGAGACTCCAGATATACCCGAGGGGTACTTGGAGTATGTCCAAAAGTGAACTTTCATGACTACCCGCAAGGTGTTTATGGGATGGAACAGAATCTCAGAGACTATTATTCATAACTCACCCGTCAGGGTGTGATAGAGATCAGCGCATCGAGGTCACTTTCTAGTTGTTCCCACTCCTTTTGGTATTTTGCTACCTCCTACAGTCTGTTCGAGGCGTTGGATTTTCGCCTGTAGGTTTGTCAATTTGGGAGGTGAGGACTAATTAATATAGTCACTCAAGTGATTTTGATGCAGCATGACTGATCGGATGAACCACAACCAAGTATAGAGCATACACATTGGAGTCTTCATTATTTTTAGTAAATTTTAAAAGAGGTGTTCTTATTAAAAATAAAACCCTCCAGGAACCTCTTTCGGTCCAAATGGACCTCAATTGGGGAATCAAGGAGGGGTTGATTTTATTATGATTATAAAAACAATAAATGAACAATGAAATCAGAGATACACAACACTGGTTTTCTAATTATCCATACCACGCATCTCTTTCCCCTTGCGGGTCAATTAGGAAGTCGTGGGGTAAGTAGTATGATTACTTTTGAATTGAAAATATGGAATAATACAAAATATTATCAAAGTATACAATCCTGCATGTCAATACTAAACTAGAACAGAAAAAAGAGAAAAATGGAAAAAAGTAAAACGGACGCGGATCCCCCTTGGGGGGATGGGGAGCGGGCTCGAAAGAGCCTACTCAAAAAATATTTCATTTTATTATTGTTGGTCACAATATCAGCAAACTAAAATATCATAATCCTCTTGGTCCTTATACAAGATGAAACCAATATCTTACAACTTTTCCAAAATTTTAAGATTTCAGTCAAAGGGGAGACCCCTAGGGGGATTTGAACGCTCCCGAGGCCACTTTCGAACAGAAGCTTCTCTTCTTTTCTGTTACACCTGATAAAAACCAACAAGCATGTTAGAATGAAATGTCCAAAAGCACTTTAAGAGTACCTTTGGGTCAGCCTACCTTAACTAAAAAAAAACTAACTTAAAACTAGCTAAACCGGTGAAAAAGGAACTAAGGAAAGCAAGCTTTCCTTGGGATATTGGCTTGTTGTTTGTGCAACCAATGAAATATGCACTGATTGCTAGATTTAATCTTTTTAAAATAGAAAAGGAAATCTAGAGCATGCAACCTACGGATTCTCTTTAACTTGCCATGCAAAACGGATGATTTCCCTAAGCTAGATCTAGAATGCTTAATGATGTTTTTCAGAAATGAGATCTAGAATATGAGATTTGAAATAGTAGATCTATGTAATTTTTACTTTAATATGACAGATCTAAATTATAACAAAGCTTGCAACCAAAGTAACAAGTTAAGATTTGAATTTATATAAGGAGGAAGAGAGAGGAAGAGTGTTGGTAGCCTTGAAGATCCACATGGAGCTTTCAGGTGGAATGTCGAAGGACTATGCCTTTGAATGGTTCTGGATAGAGTTAAGAAGCAAATTAGATCAACATCCTCTCCAAGCTAAGAACTTGCAACTAAATCCAAAGACTTGCCAAAATCATCTTGTGAGATCCGATTAATACATACACAACGATTTCAGAATAACATGCATATAAACTTATAAAACATGCTGAATCTAGATCTCTAAACATGCATCAAAGGAAAGAGATGGCCAATAAACTTATTGAAAATCTCCTTTCCTATCAATATTATAATAAGCTTATTATCAATCTTAGCAATGAATCCACAAACAATCAGCAAATTATGAGCATAGGTATAGGTCACCTTAGTAAAACATGGCAATGCTAATCCACATATACAATGACATGACACCGTCTTGCCTCCAAAGCTTCTCTTTATTTCAAATGAACAATAACAACAATACAATAGCAACAGCACCTCAATCCTAGTTCTAACTCTTGGAAGAGGTGGTCTGAGCTTTGTTTATACAAAAAACAAGAGATCCAGCCCTGCAGCTGAAGGAGAGTCCATCAATGCCTAATATGAAGCTGAACTGAGCTTCCACTGAGCCTACTTGTCAATCAAGGGGCTGATTGAGCTAACACATCAACCACAGAGCTTCCATAAGATCCCACATGTGTGGAGGAGAGAGAGAGGGCGCAATTCCCCATAAAGGAGGTCGAAGTTCAACTCTGGATCTTTCCAGAGCACCTCCTTTAGTCAAGGATTTGTCAGATCTAGTCAATCTGGTGCCGATGAGACTGATTTCAATCAAATTGGTTGAGAATCCATTAATCTAGGATTTTGGATTTGCTCCATTATTCATTAATTTATTAATTAAAATAGTCAAGAATTGATTTTTTGGGGCTTTTTGACCTGAGTAATGGAAAATCACTCAAAACTAGGAAATAGTGGGTCTATAGGTTTACTGGGTGCTCTTAGCTTGAAAATGAGCACCTACATCACTGAATCTGACTTATGAGCCCACTTTTATTACAAAACCAATTTTTCCAATTAAACTATTAAAAAATAGCCTAATTTTTGGAAAAATTAAATTTTAATAAAAAAACTGAAAAAATTAAAAAATTTAAAAACCCTAGGGGGACTTAGAGAAGTTCATATGACTCAACCATAATGCCTAGTATGTTTATACATTGACATATAGTTCTAATAACCTCAATAGGCCTAAATTCCAAGCCGACCACCCCAACTTTGGAGGTATTGAGTGAAAAACTCAAAAATTATTAGTCATTTATTCAACAACCAATAATAACGAAGGAAAAAAACACCCTGGGTTGATTGGATTGACAAATAATTTATAAGAGACCGAGTCTTTTACAGACACTATCATGCTAGAACATTTATTACAACTCCCACAAGGGGGTATGAACATGTGATATAGTACAACAAAGTTTCCCAGAAGCAAGACTGAAGGTCTTCTGAAGTCCGAACAAGTTATCCTTGTCTGGTTCACCAGGCTCACTTGATAAAAAACCACTAAGTACAACTTAGGTGGTAACATTCTGGCTCCAATTGTGAGACATGTGCTCAATCTGGTCTTTAAGGCAAGGAGAGGATATGAGAATACCAGAATCTCTGGTTTATATACTCTGTAAAAACATCTCAACTTGACAAGAAACCTTAGTAGCACAAGCTTTATATAAAAACCAAATGAACCATTAAGTTGATTTATTTAAACAAAATAAATGTAATTAACTAATGGAAAAAAAGTTTTATTATAGCTAAGTACAAAACATAAATGCAGAAAGTAAATGCTCTCTTTTAGGAGCTTATTTCCCTACTCTAAGCATGATATAAAAAGGTTAGGTGTAATAAAAAATCCAACATAACTGCCTAAGCATTCTATTAACATAAAAAAAATTCTTGTCTTTGGTTACCAGCCATAGTAAGGATACCTTATTCAAAAAATGCAAACCTACGTGATGATTTAGAATGGGCGGGATGGATGGGAGATCATAGGCATGAATAATGTCATAAAAATTCTTCCCCAACTTGTATGTGCTCATGTGGGCTGCTTCTATCCATGACTAGATAGGACTGATATACCAATCAGAACGATGAGGCATACTGACTACATCATCATACTGATCACCGGGGCTTATCAAATGATAACTCGTTGCACAAGCCCCAAGTAGCTCCAAATCATAAGGAACCTCTATATGTGAAAAAGATGGCTGAGACTAATATTCCACTGACTGCATCACATCTGACTTTTCACAATACTGCTTCTTAATGTCTTCATTACTAATACCCTTGTGCGGCTTTGCATGATATGACTCTGAATGATCACGTGAAAATTCTGAATGCTCCTCTTCCACACTAAGTTTTTCCTAGGCATCCAAATCTGTGCTCCCCTCTATCGATGTATCGTAGATTGGACTTCCACAAATTTTTGAATAGACACTCCCCTTGTTGGACATATCATGGATGGGATTCTCCATAATATTTTCACAAGTTGGATTATCTATGAAATTCCAATAGTCATCACTCCCATCCATGTCATATGTGGGGGACTCTTCATCCATGGCATCATGCTCCTACCTATCCCCTAAACTTACAAGGAAATAAACTTTCCAAACCTTCATCAACATGAGGAGAACAAGGTCTAATGTCGCCACACACCATACTAATCTTATCATAAGTTTCTTTATAGGCTTCTGTTATGATATCATGAAGAGGATCTTCAATATTATCTTCAATCAAGGAAAATTTTTGGACATATTCAATGGGATCACTTGGGATGTGTTGCTTAGTGGGTTTCTCTAGAGGGATTTCTGGAAAAATATCAGCATTGCAACACACTTGAAAATACCTCAAATCTTGAATGTGTTCAGCTATGTTGACATGAGGAGAGTCTTCAACAATGTGTTCCATCATGGGCTCCTCCCGAAGCTCTTCAATAGGATCATCCTGGATTTTCCCTTCCTGAGAATCTTGCTGTGTATTGGGAGATACCTCATATTCTTTAATAAGCTACTTAATTACCTCCTTTCTTGAATAACTATGAGGAAACTCTTTGATGGGAGTATCATGGATCTCCTCTTCACTTAAATGTTCAAGAAGTGATTCCAAGTCTTCAATACTTTGTATCATGGAAAAAGGTCCATCATATGTTTCCATGTGATACTCTATCCCAGATAGGTAGAAGGTAAAGATCGTTTCAAGGAACTTTTTCAAACCATTCATACTACCCCTACCATCATGCCACTACTCTAAAAAAATACAAAGGAAGCTTGGAAAAGAAGTAATACATTTATTAGGAAGGGTCTGATAGAACCAACAACAAGCCTCACCCCAAAAAGTACCAGCAAACATTTCCATCATATTGTCTTCATGAAGAACATTGGAGTCAACCATCAACTGAAGGAAATATTTGACATGTCAGATGGCCAAATCACCATGATTTCCATGAAATACTAGAAGCCATTTATATGCATCCCCCACACCATTACAATAGTTAGGAAAACCCGAGATGTTTGAGAAATCGATAGGCTGAAAAATTCCGGTTATCTGGGCACCATATTTCTCCTTTAATTCATCCATATCAAAAATTAATAG
>LPNX010747007.1:74068-143706 GCA_001517045.1 Pseudotsuga menziesii | reverse complement strand
GGCTTTTAGTGGGATTTTTAAGGAAATATGGTAGGTAAATGGACGAATGAGCCATGAAATGGGGTAGATGAGGTAGTTAACCATTTTTGGGTGTTAACAGTGGGGAGTCCTATAAAAGGATAGCTTGTAAAAAGAGACCATAATGAGGCTCCATTTGGCATGAAAAATAGCTAAAAGGCTTCCCCTATACCTAACATAGCTGCATCATGAGTATAGAAAGACAACATAGGTTCTAAATGGGGATACTCATGAGAGGAAGGCCCTACCCACGGAATAACGATGGTAAAGACAAGGAGCTAATGGTTAAGAATACCATAGTCCGTGGTTAAAATGTTGATTACTAAGTTTCAGATGGAATTAGTATAGATGCAAAATGCATGTGGAATGACATGAAACCATCCTATATGAGCAAAAAACATCTTAGAATGATGAAAAACCTGTTACAAGGCCCAACGAGATGGGTTTAGTTTGATAAAATATGAACTATAGGCCAAAAATCCACATAAGAAATATAATTTCTATAAATAGTTCAAAAAACTAAATAAAACTCACCATTTTGAATTTTAGCCATAAGAAGCAATTTTTTACCTCTACCTTCATTCGATCGATGTGGACAATCCGGTGGATGAAATCCAATTCTGCAAGTGTCAGGTAAGACTAGACCCCAAGCTCTTCATTTTGGTCCAATCAAATTTCAAATTTGAGTCCCAATTTCATATTTTTGAGTGCCCTTAAACGAGGAATGTTGTGTATGTGGGTTTGCTATATTGACACTGGCATACATGCATTCTGTACACAGGTTGTCTGAAAGACAGTCGCGTATAGTACGTGACATGTCTAACTAGACAGTCGTGTATGCTATGTGGAGAGTAAAAAAGATATATAGAGTCAAAATTTTGAATTTTTATATGAAACTAATGCTTCGCAATGATTGTTTTGATAGGCATGAAGATGGGGCTTGAGTAGAGGGGAGCGTGAGCACAAAGATTTGGATCAAGAAGCACTCTAGGATGCCCCCACTCTGAATGTTTTACATTCAAGTGGGTTGTTGAAATTATTTTGCACATCACCTATGCGGGCCAATGTCTTCCTGCTAGAGTTCATGATAAACTACTGGGATCATGATTTGGGCATGTTTGACCTTCAAGGTGAGTCCTTGGATATTACTTCTGAGAATATCTACTTCATTGCCTATGTCATGATGGGGGGCACCAGTAGAGACGGTGATCCTCTAAGTGTCCAAAACTACATTGATGTATATTGTGCACCGGGGACCCAAAAGAGAGGGAGTTGCATCCCTATTACACATATACGTGATCTTCCCTTATAGGTTTTGACAAGTACGATAGTGAGGGTTGTGGGATCATCTTCTCTTCATCTCGCTACACGGAATCAAATGAAGTTGGTAGCGGACTGCATGCAGGGGGATTTATATGATTGGTGCTCGGGAGTGATCCTGATTTTGAGAAAACAACTTTCGGACTGCAAGAGAGGAAGAAGGAAGAACTTCAGATATTCTAGCATTCCGGTGTCCTTCTTCTTCTTCGAGAGTGTTGGGGTTGAGCCCTGCAGTACCCCTACCGATTAGATGTCCTCGTCAACATAGGCTAAGAACATGGGGAGATATCTTCCTCCGCCAAGGAGGAGGTGGCTCAGTGTAGAGTGCATACAATGATGACTTCTACTTTTGGTGGGAGCGGTAGTTTCTAGCATTGGAGCAGTTTCCATATGCTGGGATGGATTTCCGGGGTGATCCAGACCTTTTCCTCCCTCCAGGAGGAGCATGGGGAGATCTAGGTAATTTTTAATTTTCAAGTTTTAAAATTTTTATGAATTTTAAAATATAGGGATATATACATATGTATAAGAGTTATAAACCTATAAACATGTCAAAATGTAGATATTGGACCGGTCCACCCTGAAGGGCATCCACGTCTGTTTGTTCATCCTGTCTTAGGTGAAGACCAGGGGCTTATCAGGGTTCTAGAGGGGAAGCTGGCCAGGCTTACCCAAAGACTAGCCACTTTGAGGATTGAGCACATCCCAGCCATCATGCAGGAGTATGTGGTTGGAGTACCACCCATCTGGATACGCCTTTTGAGGTGGGTATCTAGAGCTGTTTTAGTGTACATAGATGTTGTTGAGGCTACCGAAGCCGAGGAGGCTGAGGAAGCCGGAGTATAGGGAGACTGGGGGGACCAGGGTGGTCCAGCCGAGATCTAGGGCATTTTGATGGACTATGATCCATATTTTTGTATATTATACAGTTATGACTGGAACTGAGGATCAAGAACTCGACCTATCTATAGACATATATTCACACACACACACACACACACACACACATATATTGTCAGTTTATTTACAAATGTTTTTATGTGTATGCTGTATATTTTTATGAAATATGTGTTAGATGCCAATCCAAAATGTAATTAGCATATGCATCAGTCAATGAATTATGATTTCTTGGAATGTAATTGAATGTAATGAACTCAAAATTTCTTTCCAATAACCTAACTTGCATGAACTAATGCAATAGAATAGGGTTTCACACATGATAAGCTTGATTGAGCTGGGAAACCACCAGTTGAGAGTCCATTTGAACTTCCAGCTGAGTGATACCATGTGACAAATCATCCCATAGAAGCTCAATTACAGCCCTATACTCAGCAACATTATTAGAAGCAAGACCTAAGCAAGTGCCTCTTGAGGTGACTAACTATCCTGAGGGAGAATAAATGACCCATGCTACTGAAGCAAGATTGCAACTGTGGTAACTGGCACCATCAGGGAAACCTACGTACCTCATGGAAGACATCTGCAAAAACCAGCAGATGGTATAAAAAACACAAACCGACAAATTAGTGTACATAAAAATACATACAATACAATACAAGAAAAAGTGCTAAGCCTAAGCATAGTACTTCTTCAGATAGAGCCCATTTCTAGGCTCAGGAAGCTTATTCCCATAAAAATCTATTAACTCATATGTGCCCTTCTTTAATACCTTCGACACAACATAAGGCCCTAACCACAGGGCCTTGAATTTTCCTAGCCCCAGGGGTTCTTTGCCTTGGTCCCAAAGAAGAACAAGTTCCCCCTTAGAGAATATCTAAGGTTTGACCAACTTATCATATTGGATTTTGACCCTATTCTTGTGAGCTTGATTTGCTATCATCGCATCTCTACACTGCTCATCCAGGTGTTCTAAGTGTACTAGACGTTCTTCAAGCTCTGTCGTATCAGGTAACACATGAATAGCTATTTTCAAAGACGAGATTTCACATTCAACTGGGGTAACGAATTCCACTCCATGAACGAGTTGGAAGGGGGAGAAACTCGTAGCAGTTTTTACATTAGTTCAGTATGCCCACAGAGCATGGTATAGCATGATATGCCAGTTAGAATGGGCTGCATTAATAGTACATTTGAGAATAATCTTCAAAGTCTTGTTAACAGCCTCAACCTGACCATTGTTCTGATGATAATACGAATATGAATGCTCTTATTTGAATCCAAGCATAGTGGTCAGTTCCATCATCATGCTATTTTGAAAATGACTTCCATGGTCGGTGTTGCTAGGGTTTTCACCCTAGCTTGTGCGAATGAGCACCTACTAAGGACAATGGATTCCTTAGTAGCAGGTCAATGATATGTGAATTAAAAACTATAACTGAAATAAAAACTAAATCTAAACATGTTCATGAAGCAAAACAGTAAAAGTAAATAATGATTTTTTTATTAATCTGACCTCCAATGTGAAGGTTGGTGAAGCCCTTTGCGTTGGTCTGAGTCGATGGCTCCGAGCTTCAAGCTGCTTCTTCTCTTTCTCCAATGGTGGAAATGGGCCAAAAGGGGCTCTCAATGGTGAAAGTAGCTCGATGGTGAGCTAGGGTTTCACGAGCAATTTTGGCAGAGGCAGGATACTTGTGATTGTGGATCTGAAATAAGGGGTCTCCATCACTTATTTATAGTTGGAAACCATGCGGTTTTTAGGGTTAGGGTTTCAGCTGTTTAGGGTTTTGTTCCTCATTTTCCTCATTATTTTATATTTTTTCTTCCTTTTTGGATCTTTTTGCTTTTTTGGAGAAGTTTTGGATATTTTTAGAGGAAAAGAGGGTTTTATGGCCTTTTGGAGGCATTTTAAGCCTTTTGGAGGCTTTTTACATGGTTTTATGGGTTTTTGATGGAAATATGGTGGGAAAATGGACAAATGAGCCATGTAATGGGGTAGATGAGGTAGTGAACCCTTTTTGGGTGTTAACAGTCGGTGACAATCACCCTGGGTATACCAAACCGTGCTATAATCTGATTGAATACAAAGAAATCTGTTGTTTCCCCATCGGCTTTAAAGGTGGGCATGCCTCTGCCCATTTCGTAAAATAGTCCGTAGCGACAATGATATATTTGTGCCCCCCAGCCGAGGCTAGGTTGCATGTCACGTAATCAATTAACCATTTCATGAAGGGGCCCATCGAGACAATGGTAAACAATGGAGCAGGATGTGACTGCATTTTTCTGGTGTAAAGCTGACAGGGATGACAACGCTTCACCGCTTCCACACAATCTTTGAAGATTGTGGGCCAGAAATAACTGGCACGTAGTATCTTCTGGGTCGTTGCTAGCCCAGATAAATGACCCCCACATGCTCCACTATGGGAATCATTCAGGACAATCTTCGCTTCCTCATGGGTGAGAAATTGACGCAAAATGGAATCTACCCCTCTTCGATATAAAGTATCTCCTATGATGAGGTAGTTCTTAGCATGAAGGTGTAATTTACATCGTTCTTCCCGTGAGAAAGCTGCAGGATACTTCAAATTCTGGAGATAAATAAGTATATCTCGATACCAAGGGTCAGAGGTGGCTATCAAGAAGATATGCTCATCTGGGAATGAGTCATCCTCAACAGCTACATCTTCTTCCATTGGAAATTCTGCTATAAGCTCAGCAAAAACTAAGGACTTTTTAGACTTAGCAGAATGGAAATCCGAGTCAAAATCTTGGAGAATGACTATCCATTTGTTGAATTTTCCCCCAACAATCCGTTAGGACAAAACATACTAAAAAGGATTCACATCCACCACTACGATTGTAGTCCTTAGCAAAATGTAGTGACGTAACCTTTGAACAACATAGACAACTACTAAGGCCAATTTCTCGATGTGGGAGTACCTGAGTTCAGGCCCGGCTAAAGCATGGCTAAGATAGTAAACGAAATGCTCCTAGAGCTTATCATTTTTCTGGACTAGGACTACCCCAATGGTCGACTCGGATGCTGCCAGATACAATATAAAGTCCCTAGAGTAATTTGGTGGACGTAGTAAAGGTGCCAACAACAAAGCTTTTTTCAATGCCTCGAAAGCGAGTTGTGCAATTTCATCCCATACAAATGGGGTGTCCTATTTTAACAGGTGCATGAAACCCTTGGTAACCTTGGCATAGTTAACAATGAAACGTTGAAGAAAATTAGACTTTCCCTGCAGGCTTTGAAGTTGCCTGATAGAACAAGGAAGAGGCATATTTACAATGGCCTTTACTTTTAATGGATCCACCTAGATGCCTCTATTAGAGACAATGAATCTGAGTAGTCTCCTTGAATCGATACAGAACATGCACTTGTGGGGATTCAAGCAGATCTTATAGTATCTGCATTGCTCAAATATCAACCGTAAGTGATATGGATGGTCGATCCTCTTACGAGAATGTGCAGGAAGATCGTCAAGGTAAGGTTCGACAATGGATTTTATATCATGGAAGGAAAATTTCTTTGCTTGTTGAAAGGTTTCCCTAACATTTTTCAATCCGAAGGGCATTTTTTTGTATGCGAAGGTACCTCAAGGACAAATGAAAGTAGTTTTATGTTGTTCTTTCGGTTTTATTTGAATTTGATTGTATCCGAAGAAACCATCCATAAACGAGAACACTTCGCTTCCTGCGCAAGCATCTATAATATAGTCTATAAATGGCGTGGGATAGTTGTCCTTAGGACAGGCTTTATTCAAATCTCTGAATTCAGTACAGACGTGTATGGTCCCTTGCTTCTTATCAACAGGAAAAATATTGGATACCCATTCTGTCAGAGCTATGGGATAAATGAAACCAGCTTTCAACAACTTTTCAACTTCAGCCTTCACAGTCACCGCTTTACGTGGGTTAACAGGTCTTAACTTTTGCCAAATAGGTTTAGCATCAGGGTATGTTCGGATCTCAAGTTCAACTATCTATGGATCAATGCCTGGAATCTCCTCATATGACCAAGAAAAGACGTTGCAAAATTCCTTGAATAAGTCTGTATAGATTGCAATCTCTTCAGGAGAGCAGTTTGCACCTATATGTATATTTTCCACGACATCAGGGTTTAGAGAGATGTTGATAGGGATAGTGGCAGAAATATTTTCCATATTCCCCTCGACAAACATTGCTTCCCTGGGTAAGGGATTGATGGGTGTATCAACATCATTTGACAGTCTCATATGAAACTCTTGATTTTCTATCCTGCTTAGCTCTGGAAGAAAATAGGATCGATGGTGAAGATCTTCACAGATCTTACCATGTCCACACATGGCTTCTAGAATGGCTTCATCAGAAGGTAAAACCATATCTAAACAGTCTATAGAGTGCAAAGAGTTTTCTACACAAGCGAGCAAATAGACTTCTTCTAGGTCCTCTGAGACTATGAGAGGGTCTGGAATGGGATCAATAGTGGTTTGAGTGATAGCTTGGTAAGCCACTTCCACTGTCGATAAGGGCACTTTTGGTTCATGGGGGGAAGGGAGAACCCAAGGATCAGTCCTATTAACAACCATGGGTATGTACTTCCCCACACTAGTAGAACCAATATAGTTAATCGGGGCTGGAAGATCAAATGTGCCCATCAGTGATGCATACATTCGAGCCCCCAAGCTCTGTGCAGCAGGTTTGACTTGATCAACCGATGGCACAGTGGACTCATTAGACTCCATGTGGCCTTTTCGAGTAAAATCAAGTTGGTCAAAAGTAACCAACTTCCCTTCGTGTGGAAATACTACCACCCAAAAGACGGCCGACGCAATAGCGGACATGGCATAAGTCCAGATTCTTCCCAAAAGAAAATTATAGTCCAAAGGTGCATCAATCACTTCCACCTCAATAGACACCACTTTCCTTGACAGCTTAATTTCAAAAGCTGGTAGGATACCATGCTGACAGAATGACCTTCCGTCGAAAGTAGTAAGCAGAGTGTTTGACGGGACTAGCTCTGGGGATCCGAGAGCTTTCCAACATGATACGGACATAACGCATGTAGAAGCACCCTCATCAACAACTACCCTTCCAATGGTATTTCCACCATGGATGACATCTATTGATAAGGCTACATGGTAAGGTAGGCGAATTTTAACATCAGACAAGTGAAATTTCTCCATGAGACTTGACGAGTCCATGCTTCCTAAGGCTGCTAAGAGTGCATCCCGTTGAGCGGGACAACTCTATAGCACCTCTAAAACTAACATTGCACACGGGGTTTGGGCTAAGTCTTCAACCACGGAGTAGTTTGAAGCAGCCCTAGCATTAGTGTTATGCAAGGTCTTTTTAAAGACACCTTTCGGTATCTTAGGCATAGTTTCAGTAGGCTTCTCGATTGTGAGAGGGTTAGAAGTTTCACCTATAGACTTACCCTTCTCCGAAGTCTCTTTTTTGTAATTTTTATTCCTAGTCTATAGAAAAGTCAAAAATCGAACCATGTTGATATAGTTAGGGTCAGGGGCACCGGAAGTGCCCCCTGCTACATTAGAAGCTGAAGCAGAGTTCTGCCCTTGGGGAAATGGATCCTTCAGGGCAGCCAGTTGTTGAGCTTTAAGCAGCTTCTGGGCTTATTCCATAAGGGGACAAAGGTGAGTGAGGTGAACCTCGTGGCACAACTTACACGGGAATTTGACCTTTTTCTTTTCCTTCTTTTCCCCATTAGCATTGGTTGTGAGATTTTGCTTATTTTTATTTCCCTCCCCTTTCTTTCCTCTCTTCTTCTTCCCACTGGGTTGTTGATTGCCCTTCTGAGAGGTCTGTGCAAAAGCATTTGCAATTTGGGGGGAGGGGGCAGCTTTTGCTGACTCCATTGTAGAATGCTTGATGGACAGCTGATGAAGCTGTTTGGCCAAATATTCTACAGTGAGAGAGTTAACAGACCCAACCACATCATCAGCATGGGGTCTAGGGTTAGGTTTCTCTGCATCATGGGTAGGCCTCAGTGCCTCAGGGATAATCTCATACAAGATCCCAGATTGTGAATAAATCAAATCCAATTGTTGGGCCCTGAGAATGGATTCTTCTTCATTTGTCACACTTGAAGTGGATACGTCCTTAGATATGTATGGTAACAGAGATTTAAGGAACCACTCAAGTAAAAACTCAGGAGGAATAGTGGCCTTAATAATGCTCTTTCACCTCCTCCACTCTTAGATATGATCCGATATGTGGGTAGCCTTGTTCTTCCTAAAGGTAGATAACAAGTCTATTCTGAAATCATATCGGAACGGAAGCTGAAAGTGGCTAAGAAATGCACTAGCCAAGTCCCAAAAATTACTGAACGTAGCAGAAGGCAACTCAATGTACCATTTTTCTGTAGTATTCGTTGAGGTTCTTTGGAATAGCCTCAACCTAACTAAATCTCCATTCAGCGAATTAGAAGAACACCATAAATGAAAAGTGGTAGCATGAGCCCCAGGATCTTCACCAACTTTGCCCTAGAATTTAGGGATGTCCGATGTAAATTTGGTGGGAACAGGCAGCCACGAGGGGTCATGCCTCACCGGGTCGGTCATTAATTTTGAAAAATCTAGTAAGTTTAATGTTGCCAAAAAAGGAATCTTGGGTTGCACCGAGGCACTAAAAGTGCGAGTCTGGGGATTAGAGGAACTTGCCCCCGAATACCCATATGTAAAGGTGGGGTTGCCCCCTGCCACCGGTTGCGAAGTGGATGGATTACTTTGAAGTGGATTCCATCCGTAAGCCATATGATTGTGAGTAGGAGGTGCAGTATACGAGGCTCGGGCCATCCCAGTCGAAACTAGGGTTTGAAAAAAGGGAGCAGGTATCCCTCCGCTAAACAACGAAAAGGGAGAGCTCGTGAACGGGGCCGAGACCGGAGTTTGGAAACCTTGCCCGTAAGAGGTAGTGTTTCCAAAATGCACTCCTACATAAGAAGGTGATGGGCCTACATATGGAGTGGATGGGGGAATATGCCCCCCATTCCAAGGAAATCCTTGGACGAAAGTCGAGGATCCTACTGGACCGCTCTGGGCAGTGTGTGCAAAGGAAGAAGGAACAGTAGGTATACTTGGGGTCCCAGTAACCATGTCACCAGAAGCACCTGCTAGGCTTATGGGAATTGACGGTTGGACCACTCAACTCATTGGAGTCAATGGCGTAGTAGGTATGCTAGATCTAGGGGTACTTACTGGGGAAGGTAGTACCCCTTCAGTTGGAAAGGCTGAGGTGAAAGCAAAAGAACTTTCTCCCGTAGTAGAAATTATCTTTCCCACAGGGACACCTAAAATAGGTGAATCAAAAGGCCTAAACTAGACGATCACAGGATCATTTAAGTCAGTCAAGGGTGTGTTAAATTTACTTGCAAACTTGTCAGCCTGCAAGTCTTCTATCTCAACTGTATTAAAATTAAAATGGTTAGCTCTAAGTGTCAGTTCACTTGGAACTTCACTTACTCCTATCGGTTCAAATGAACTGTCTGTGTCCAATCTCCACCTTTGAGGTGGAGGTTCCAATGTGATAAGAGGAGGAAGGTTTTGCAACCTTCATGACCTTCTAATAGGTTGGTCCTCCACGATTGTAAATTTGACAATTCAAACCCTAAGGTCAGCTAAACACAGACAAACCACAGAGAAATCACTATGAAAATTCTTAGAGTCTCAACAGTCAGCAAGGGTAAAAGATATGCTTTCCCAAAGAAAGCTAAAGAACAGTTACTTGGTGTCCTTGAAGAGGTTCTTAGGCACAAGCGAAGGAATCGCCCACCGCCCTCCTACACTTTCAACAAGGGTTACCTTCCAATCCCGTCTAAGGTGAACTAGAAATAGCCTTCTGGTTTACCTAGGTATGAACCCTAAATGTCAAGAGACTAAAGGCTACCTTAGCTATACCAACAGTCTGGGGGGACAGTCGCAAGCCTGACTCATACACATGGGCAGGGTATTTGAGCCTGAAACTCTGTCTAGGACAGAATCCCCAGATGTGTAAAAGTCCTGATTTACATTTCGACAAGGAATCAGAGGGTTATCTCCTCAGTCCAATGCCTCCACGTAGCCTCGTGCTTGACTCCCGTTTGACAGGAGCTTCCTAGATACAATCGATAAAGATAAGGATTTACCTATAGAATGGTCCACTATGTCTGAATTTTAGAACTTATGGGAAGTTTACACTTCCTAGCCCACAAGTCTAGCCTAAGATAGTAGGTGAATGGCCCTAAAAAATAAAAATTACTAGTAAATATTAATTATTGCGTTCATTTTAAGGGCTATTTCTTTACTCAGAAGGAAGTGGAGTGAAGGACTATGATGTTTTTGACTCGATAAGAAATGTAAAATGAAAAGGTGTATGTTTTCAAAGCAAATTATCACTACTGAAACAATCTTTTTTTTTTTGTAAATATAAATTGATGAAAATGCAATGATAAAGAGAAAACTAAGACTATATTTTTGTAGTTTTTTGAGATTATATTTTAAAAACTGAAAGTAAAACTACTCTATGCAAAATCACATGCAAAAGATTCAAAATGTTTTCTTTTCACTTTTTAAAATGCTCAAAGACTACTATGCACCTAAATGCACAAAACTTGAGTATGCTTGAATTCAATCAACTGTATAAAGCAAGCAAAGCGAAGTAAAACATATTAATACGACCAAATATCAACCAACAAGGGAAGACTTGGAACCCTAGCTTGGGTGGGCATAATGACAAGAAATCACTGAGATCACACAAAGGTAAGTGGCAAACCAATCACTATCCAAAGATAGAATGGGAAAAATAGTGTCCAAAACCTTAATCACTGATTTGGACAACCAACACTTAAACCTATTACCCAAAACAGGAAAATCCACTTCAAATTGCAAACAGAAGACAATCCAAACAAAAGGAACTCAAGGGCTTTACAAGAAAGCACAAGGTGTTTCCAACAAGGTCATCAAACTGACAGTATAATGCTTATAAGGAAGACCAACCAGCAAATTTTTTTTTATAAAGGGACAGGGACAAGCAAACTCTAACCCAAAAATTCAAATGCTGAGGCTTGTACGCGACTGTGTATAAGGAAAACCTACGTACTGTATGCGACTATCCTAGAGAGAAACCCGCATATGCAGGCCTCTGTACGCGACTGTATGCAAGAGAAACCCACGTACATGTACACAATTTTCTAATAAAAAGAAAATTTCTCAAGGTCTTCAAACACTATCTTAAGCATGAACCAAGACAGGATACCACACACAAACTCAAGGAAAAGACTAGGAAATGGTAAACAGAAATAACCCACATCAGTCTGTGCTCCCAGTGGAGTCGCCAGTTCTATTGTTCAGGAATAAACACCCTTATAACCGAGGGTCTGGGGTTACCAACGTACTTTTAAAACTTGCAGACAATCAGCTTCAAAGTACAGAAAGGAAATAGGAAGATATAATGGACTCACCCGATTAACGACGGTTGATCCAAGCTTTGTCTTCTCCCACTTTGCTCCTCTCCAAAGCTTTTAGGGATGCACCTCCTTCACCTACGAAAAACAAATCCTCCAAGTACAATCTTATACATGTATATATTAAAAGTTAGATAAACAATATATAGAGTACTTAATCATAACTATTCATGAAACCATGATACATGAAAGAGAGTCAACACAAAGTTGGAAGAAGGATTCTCTTTATTAATAATAGTGAATGAGATAAGTGTACAACCCAATGCCTGAAACAAGGACTCCTCTACAACCAAAGGATTCTGAGTTCTACTGCTCCAAAGACTTCTGAAGATATACCACCAGCATACCTTTGCTCTCCAAGTATGATTGATTAATGCCCTCCCCAAGGCCTCTATTTATACTTAGGAAAATAGAGCAGTTTCGAAGGTTGAGGAGGTTGAAACAGTTAAGATAATTAATGTTTAAGGATTAATAAATCTCCATTAATCATGTTTTATTATGTTTAATGTCAAATGGAGGCATAAGCGAGTATTGATACTGGCAACCCGCGTATGACACGCGAGTTGCTATAAGGGAAACTCACGTAAAGATTTGTATGCGGGTTGCAATGACAATAATCATGTATAGTATGTGGTATGCTATGGAGATAGTCACGTATGTACGCGAGTTGCTGTGGAAAGAGTCACGTACAACAATCAACATGTAAAAAGGTAAAAATGGCAAGCTAGGTGGATAGTGAATGCATCTCATGTCATGCCCATCTATAGTGTTTTAGGCAACCTTCAATCCATAAGTGTCCTTTTGTGTGCCAACAAATGCAGTGTCGGCACTTAGACGGAGAAGTGCCATTTGGGTTGATAACAAGTGCCCAACCTCTTACTCTTTTCCAACCTTGGAATTCAAGTTAGGATTTTCTCTCTCTCTTGGAAGAAATCAACTTCTCCCTATTTATCTTCTTTTCTCTCTTGTTCTCCAAATATCATGGTAACAATGAATTCATTTCCAATTCCTTACCCTAATTTTGTTTGAGGTGGCCACCTCCATCAAGATTAATGGTTAGGATTAAACGTTTTCTAGACAAGATCTAGGGCCCACATCAATTACTCAACACTTTTATCATTTAAATATTAATGAGTAATTAAATACTTTACCCACTTTTCATAATCTCATAAAGTGAAATTTAATTTTTTTATATAACTCAAACCACTTTATAAAGTGAATTTATTAAAATAAAGTACATCCCTCTTTATAAAGTACCAAGGAACACTTTGTAATATCATTCTTCACCCCAAGGCATCACAAGATGACCGGCATTTCCTAGGTACGTTTTCAACATTTTAAAATCAAATTCTAGGTGTATTGGTGATTTAAAATCATAGATGTCATATAATGTTTAATTGTTGTGATCATTGAAGTTTATAGCTATAATCTTATTTGATGTGATCATTGAAGTTTAGTTTATTGTGAGAATAATGAATGATGAGATACAACTATTATTGGAGTTTATATTCCTATACTTGAAGAAGTTTTAAGAATATCGACCTCATTTGAGAAAATCTCCTTTAAACATGTGTATAGGGAACAAAACATGGAAGCATATCATATTTCTAAAGAAGGCCTTTGGGTGGTTATGGGACAATGGTTAATTGCCGAGATAAACAATATTATTTTCTATGAATGCTTTTGTAAACCGTTTGAAGAACTACAGGCTCCAACATATCCAATCCCGAATTGAATTATTTCTAATGTCTAAAATGAATGATTCTATCTGATGGATAACTCTGAAGGATACATATGCGGCCTCACACAATTTTCAGAGGATCACTTTTTGTTGTTAAAGATGACACTCTCTATGTTTTGTGAAAGTAAATAAGATAGTTGGGAATGTGCTTTTTCAGTTTAGATACACTTAGGTAAAATTTCCAGATATTGTATCACTAAAGAAAAACATGAAATTAACGTTGAAATTTAGTTTAATTTAATTCACAAATTGGGCACATTCTCCGATGCAAAACTCAATGCCACCATGCATGTTCACTTCAGCGCCTTAAATAGCGCCAATTGTAACACCTAATAAAACGTTGAATATAGCACTAAAAATGTGGAGTCTAAAACTACACCATATTTTACACTGGGATTAGCTCCTACTTTAGCGCCTAAAATGGCATCGGCAATAACACCTAAGATGGCTTCCATTTCTACTTCTAGTTTTACTCCTAGTCATGCTTCTTGTTTTGTTTCTAGTATTTCTCCTAGTCTTGCTTCTTGGTTTTCCTGTTGTATTGCTTCTAGTCGTGATTCATATTTTTCTTCTGGTAATGTATCGAAAATAACTTCTTTTTTGGATTTCTAAATGATGCGAAGTTTTCCTTCCATTATGACATCCCTTGTTGCTTCCATTTTTGCTTCTGGATTTGCTTCTAAATATGCTTTAATTTTGGCTTCTGATTTGGATTCCAGTTTTGCATCCACTATTACTTCTTGGTTTCTTCAAGTTTTGTTTTTTTATTTTGCTTCCAGTTTTGTTCCCACTTTTGCTTTTGGTTTTGCTTTGAGTTTTGCTTCTGATTTTGCTTCCAATTTTACATCTTTTCTTGCTTCTAATATGGCTTCTATTATGCCATCTTTTATTGCTTCCATTATTACTTCTTTGTTTTCTACCTGGGTTTCTTTTGTTTTTGCTTCCTGTGTAGCACCAAGTTTTCCTTCCTAAACTACTTTTGGTTTCTATCTAGTTTGGCTTCCATTATTTGTTATGTTTATGTTCCAACAATGCTTCTTGTTTTGGTTCGATTTATTAATTTAATAATTTTTATTTCAATTTTATTAGTTAGATATATCATGCATCTTAAATAACTTATATGATTATAGAGTAAGTCATATTGCATTTGAAATATTTTATATGACAACATTTAAAAACAAATTTTAGGGAAACATACATTCATACAAACTAACAACGCCATTATACTTATTAAATCTCCATGAAAATAAAACATAAAACAACCAACATATATAAAACAAGAGCCACGAGGTGGAAAATGTCCTTGGACTTTGACAATAGGATTTGTAGGAATATTAGGGATTTACAAACTGAGAACTATAAACACATTCAAAACCGAGAACACCAGGGATTTACAATATTTTTTTTACAATTACATAATAATATGTTGAATGCATCACCCAATCAAATATGAAATAATTATAATTTATATATGTTTTATAAATATAAATTTTTGTATTACAATATGAAACATTAAAAAAAATTAATAATTTTTTAGTCAACCCATGACTAATATAAAGTCAACTGTATCAAGGGATAATAAGATTCTTAGTGTATAGCCAATCAGAGGTGCTATAAATATGTTTTAAAAATATAAATTTAATATGTCATAATATTTAACATTAGAACGGATTAATAACGCTTTGGCCAAAGTCATGACTAAGACAAAGTTAATGATTTATCCATTACATAATAATAATAATAATAACCCCTTTGTCAGAGAAATTAATTAAAATGGCAGGAACCTTACATCATCTAGTCATTAGGGGGTGGACAACAAATTTCTAGAATTACATCATCCATGTCAACCAAGAAAAACATCAATAATTACTTTATAAAAAAAATTCAAACTATATACACAAAAATTTAACTATATCTAAACATTGGACAGTGTAAAAATTATTTTCAATACAATGAAATTAATACATCTTACATAATACTATATGTCCAAGGACATAATAACAAAATAATTACTATAACTTGATCATCATTATAATTAAAACAAGTGAGTCAAATATCTATAATTTAATTGAATTTGTCAACATCCATCCTCAACAGTAAATTAAAATCATCATACGTGATAAATATCCATCCAAAAATTGTCAATCACTTCTAATATACTAATAAATTGACAAGTCAATATTGATGAGATCATCATCATATATAACTAAAACAAGTGAAAGTCAAATATGCCAGTAGATCAATAACATGTCAAAATGATACATGTCCAACAGTGGACATAAGTCAAAATGATTCATGTCCAAATGACAGAAGTCAAAATGATAAATGATGTAACTCAAACTGATACATGTGAAAATGGTACAACTCAATAATATCAACAATGATCCATTGTGCAATCTATATGATCAAATATGTCACTGACTACTACCAACAAAGGCCTCATCATCATCATTATCATCTACCTCGGTATCTCTTGTACTGGTTGCATCATCATCATATCCTACGTCGGCACAATACCCAACATAATCTGGATCGATATCATTTTCTAGATCGATAGGATTTTCTGCAAGACCCGTGTTCTGTAAAAAAACATTAGAAATGAAAAGTTATTATTTATTTCATGCAATAATTAAAAAAATTGTTATATTTCTAATACTACAACATATGAAACACAACCATAATCATATTACGTCAATATCAAAGAGCACACACCATAATAAAATTCTAAATAATTTACAACTAAGATGTCATTGCAATGATGTAAAACATGCAACAATTCTAATAAATGTTAGTAAAGATTATTAAAAAAGAAAATTGTTATACAATTTAACTATCAACTATAAATTCTATAAACTTGAGTTCATCTATGTTGTGTTTACCTACTAAATCTATGCTTAAGTCATCTAAGTATCCCATCTCTTCCAACTGGGTCCATTCCCACCAAGTGGGTCTCCTAAGGAGGTCCTCCCGCCAACTCAAAAATGATGCATAATTAGACCTATATCCTCCACTCAATTCGCGAAGAGGTCGGCCCCATACTTTGTACAATCATCCCTCTCTTATCCCTAGTATGATGGAGTCCTCAACATACATAGCTCCCTTTGTCCATAACTGTACTGAGTGTCCTCTGAACTCAACTATATAACCTTGATCGTCCAATGTTGAAAGCAAGAGAACATTCGCTCTTAGAGGAGGAACACATAGAACATGATGAAAGGCTAGAGTCCATCCTTACTCTAACTCAAATAAAATATAATCCTCCTTTCGATTGCTCCATCTATGTGGATCCCTCACCTTACCAAGCATCTAGTATCCACTGGTCTAGGTGGTTGAAATAGATCACACTCCCTTGTCATATGGCATGTGGCACAACAATATAGATACCAACCATCTCGAGAAATATCCTTTGAATCTAGGAGTAATACATACTCCTTGAACAACATGAAATAGTGGAACAAGGGATGTTAATTATACTCTATTATACTTATCATGTTACTATAGAAATATTTTTTTACCATTGTTTAATAAACTAAATAACACCAAAAATATTACAATGCAGTGAAACAAAGAATAATTTAACCACATATCAATTTACATGCTCTTATTTCAAAGAATAATTTATTATTATTATTATTATTATCATTTTCCATGCTCCTACTCCAATTTTCACCATCGTGCCTGTCCACAATCTCAGGCTAAAATCCTTCCAACGATGCCACCATGGAGTCAACAATGTTGTCTGTAGTGCTCACCAATTATGTTTATGTGAAGGCAATAAGTAAGTTTATGCAACTATACATTTTCTCAAATCACACGAAATTTCCCCTTGATATTGCATTCTCATATGAAACATTATATGCATGAAATATATCTTTAAAATCATTTATTTCATGCACCCATAGAAATTTCTCAAAGTGTCCCTGAATGGCCCTAGGGTGCCTAGCAAAAATGTCTGCATAACCAAAATCATGTCTTTGGTGGAGAATCCATTGATTCCAATGGAATCAAGATGTTGGGTTTTAATTGGGGGACATGCTATAACATGACCCACTTTCCCAAAAATGGTCCTATTGTTCTGTCTCCGGAAATAGGGTTCTGCTCAATGAAGGGCTTGCCAATTTTGCTCATTTGGGTCAAATTTACTGGGCACAATGGCTCTCGACCTCTCTGTAATAATGTTTATAGTAAATATCCCTTGGGAATATAAATAAAATATAATATTGAGTTAATTACATATACTGCAACTCAAACTTGAGTTTAATAGTATTGTTCAGTTGCTACCTCCATGTAGCTACTATGGATATACTTTTTGATATATTTTCCTTCAAGCTTTTCTCAACCTACTAAAGGCAGGCTACTTGACAATATTAATTGACTAGTTGTCGAAGCACCAAGGCATATATAAATAAGTTAACTTGAAACAATTCATGGTTAGCTATCGTTTCCTTATCCATTGTAGCATATGCATAAATTAGGGTATGAAGGCGTTAACCCTACATATCAACATGTAGACACGACATGTACAAAATAATTTTAATGTAGCCACATTAATATCCAATGATATGGTATGAAATGGCACTAATAAGAAATAAAATATCTATGAAATGAAGTCTCTAGCCACAACCAATAATAAAATAAAAAGAAGTTTATTCTTTTGGGAAGCCATGCACCCAAATAAAATGTTAATAATTTAGAAATGTGCAAAGGAGAATGGTATCAACAGTAGTGGAAATCAATCTCAGAAATAATTCAAGATCCAATTCCAATAAAAGGAAGGAGTCCACTTCAATGCATCTCGATGTGAACTAATACAACTATAGTGCAATTGGTTGGTCTAGTACTAATCACTGGAGTGCTCCTTTTAGGGATCCAGCTAGTTTATTTTGATAGGTTTGCATTACTTCTCACTATTTCTACCTGGGAATAAACATTCCACCAAGTCATATATATGTAAACTATATGTAAATAATGATCAGAAACAAGGCAAATAATGGCCAATGCTACAACCACAAAAATAATGGACTATGTATATATTACTAGAACTTGCAGAATACTTAGCAATTAAATGAACAATCAATATGCAATATATTCACAAATAAATACATTCTCTGGAACACGAACCATTAGATATAGAAGTAATATCCAACACACTTCACCCTACCATTCAAATCTCAATCCTTGTACATTGTAAGAAAGATTCCAAATGTGCATGCCTATGTTAATGTAAATTTTAATACAATACTACTCCAAATTAGGTGTTGTTGAAGAATTCCAAACCTTAGTTTGGAACTTACTAGGCATGATAGAACTCAATCTGTTTACAATATTGTTCATAGTAAATCTCTGTTGGGAATATGAATAATATCTAAGATTGAGTTAATTACATACACTGCAATCTAGACTTAAGTTTTATAGTAGCGTTCAACCACTACCCTCATGTAACTACTATGAATATGATTTTTAATACATTTCCCTTGAAGCTTGACTCAACCTACTAAAGGAAGGTTGCTTGACAATCTTGTTCAACCAATCATGGGAGTATGAAGACATATAAAAATATGGTAGCTTGAAACAATTCATGGTTAGCTATCATTGTCTTATACATTGTAGCATACACATAAATTAGGGAATGAAGGTATTAACCCTACATATCAACATGCATATAGAACCTATACAAAGATATTTTTAGGGAAACAACATTAATATCTAATGATATGATATGAAATGACATTGATAAGAAATACAATATCTAAGAAATAGTTTCTCCAACTTTGACCAACAATAAAATAAACTTCAGGGTTTTTCTATTGGGAAGCCCTACACCCAACTAAAATGTTGACTTTGAAAACACGCAGAGGAGAATACTATCAACAATAGTGGAAATAAATATTAAAAATAATTCTAGATTTAATTCCAAGAGAAGGAATGAGTCCACTTCAATCACCATAGGATTCAAGTTGTCCATCTATTGTCAAGGAAGATCACGGGTTATGGTAACAGAGTTGTTGCAAGTATTTCTAGAATTGCTAATTTGTGATTTGATGGATGTTGGATAATTTTCCCTATTCTATAGACTACCTTCGTGCTCTATGAGTTGAGATTCATTGTTGGATGAGTGATTCTCCCTCACTAAGACCATACCTACCCTTCGACTGCAAATTTATTAGTATTCATGGTTAGTTGCACCTTCAAGTGCATCGTATGGCCTCTCTAGATGGAGATTCAAATGTTTCTAAGCCAAATTTTTCTACCCACTTATTGTATGACCCATTCACATGCCATGCAATTTCTCTAATCTTGTGATTGATCTGCTGGATGATTCTTCTCATTTCTATCTAGTCGATTTTCCTCTCTTGTCAACTTAGTTCATAGCTGGTTGATTCTAATATTTATTGTTCCAATTGTTATCTTGTTGGGTTGTTAAATTCTACTTCAGCCTGGTTAATTATGTTTGTTGGGTCAACCTCTACATTTATCTTGCCAATTTCCTTGACTAAGTCAGATTCCTTTTTGCTTAGTCATTTTACCTCTCCCTAAGACAACTTCACAATGGTTGTGGTGATTTTATTTTCCCGGTTCATTATCTCATGCATTTTATCAAACTCAAAAACCCAGGAATCTAACTAGTAACAAGATGGTAGTCAATAGAAAATTTTACCTATCTAAAACATCACAAATTCCATATCCTTCTTTTGTTAAGTCTACAACTATGTATTTATGAAAATACATCTCAATATAAGCAAACATAGGAATATTATAATCATAAAAAATAAAAGATTGCAAATGTTTCAAAACACTAAAAGGGTTTAACAAAAGAGCATACCTTGTGGTATAAACTAGTTCCTAAGTTCCCTAAAGGAGTGGTTTCAATTTACTCTAAACTTCCAATTTACTTCAAATATAACCATACATGAGATATCATATGAATTATACTACATGTGATATATAGTTATATACATACAAGAGATGGAAAAATATTATATGGGAGAGTCACTTGGCCCAATTGTTGACTCAATTTTCTTTAAAAAATAATAATATTAATATCGAAAATCTTCAGTTTTGATATTAATGGATTTCATCTAGTGTTTCACTCTTTGAGCTTAGTCCATTGTGCATATATACCTATATGGAGTACTCAGGATCTTAAAGCTTTTAAATATTCAAAAGAAGGCACATAAGAGCTGAAGTAGAGGGAAAGTGTTCCTTTATTTAAACAAATGGACCGTTCATAGATAAGAAGGTCATAACAAAATCTACATTCAGAATTTGCTACTCAAGTATAACTACAAATGCATAATTTTTATCCCCAAACTCAACTTTGAATAATGCACCAATATTCCAAGACAATATGTCCTTTAACAATGTTGTGATGTATCACAAAGTTTGCAACTATATTGATAACTTGTACTCAGATATGAAGTTTATAAACAACAGTATTATGCTCATACAATTTAGATTTACATAGGATGACTTGTGTGTTGTAGGTGGATCAACAGAATCAACTCTAAGTAAGTCACCAAACTCATATATTGTGAGGTTTTTTTTGGCAAGCCAGAATGATGAAAACCTACTCCTTAGTTCCAAGCTAACATACCACTAACTCATTAGTCAAATAGCCTTCAAAACATAGTAATCATCGGTAATACTATGCCCTTCAATTTGGTAACAAAATCATCATCTAGGATAGTAATTTAGCAATGAGTTAAGGTTAACAAGCTCAGAAGTTTTTTTTAGTACAAACCAACAATATGCATGTGTACTTTACCTAGAAAAGAGAATATTTGAAGGGATGATGAAGTAGGAGGGTTTGTTTGCAAGCTATGCCATGCATTTATGCGAAAAGGCAAGTCTTGCTTGAGAAAATCTATCTATCGTAGGCATGAACGAATGATAATTAAATTAATCCTAAAAACATATCTATCGTGGGAAAGCTCCATATAGAAAAAAAGAATGCATAAATGAGCAGGAAATAACACTCACCATAACACCCTACCTACATATTGCAATAGGGAGAGTAGGGATGGTTCTATCATAGTACTAAGGTTTTCATGTTTAGGCATATTTGAGTGGAGAGATAGAAGTGGAATCGGTGGTGGTGTAATCAATTTGTTAATTAATGATGAAAGGCATGGCTTGTGAAAGGATTATCCCTTCATATAAGGAAGGACAAAGATTTATATTGAAAGACAAGGTTTTTTTGCTAAGGATCACGATGAAAGACAAGGATTTAGATAATGCCTTAATTCCAAGACATAAAATTTTCCTTAATTCCAATATCCAGTGGGAAAGGTGCATCTATTGAGGTTTAGATAGAGCTAGGAAAGCTAACTAATTGGAATATATCTCTACCTATCTGGGTAGCTATAGAAAGGGGGAGTATAATGGGTTTGTGCATATTCCTCCATCCATAGGTGATCCCATAGAATCTTTGTTACTTCATTTTTCATATAATAGATAATGTCTCAATTTTATACGTATAATAGAATAGGCATGCATTTATGATGATTGGGAACCTTCCTTTTTTACTAAAACATGTATAAATTTTATTTATATTAAAAAGGAGGATAAATCCTCTTGAAAATAGAAACACATAACATCCAAAACATAGATACATAACATCCAAAAAAGGCATATCTAGATCCCTGGGCTTATATCTTCTCACAAACCGTCCTACCAAAATTACAAAAAAACAATTCATAATATCTAACTAAAAATGGAACCATGGAACCTCATCTTCCAACTTGATTTGAGGAGGAAAAGATGATGAAACTTCATCATCCTCCTTCTCTTTCAACTTTATTTTTAGTTGCACAACCTCTTTCTCCAAATGTCCACTCTAGCCTTCATATCATCAACTATATCCTCTTGTCGATCTGCTTTGTCTGTTAATAGGTCCAATTGCAACTAGAAATTTATTCTCTCCTCCAATTGTCATTGCTTATCCTCCTCTTTCCATTCTTCCCTACAACGATCTATGTTTCTCCCACATTGGTCCATCCAATTGACCATTCAGATAATATTTAGAACACTTCTATTGAACTTTTGGACTTCGCACTTGACACAATAATATTTCTCATTCAAATCTTCTTCTATATCCATTTTCTTTACGCAGAGACGAAGACACCCTGTATTTCCACTTCCTTGGAATACAAGGCATATCTCTCCCTGTCTATCAATGACTTGATTTGCGATTAACCCCCATATTCCNCATTTTCTTTACGCAGAGACGAAGACACCCTGTATTTCCACTTCCTTGGAATACAAGGCATATCTCTCCCTGTCTATCAATGACTTGATTTGCGATTAAACCCCATATTCCTGCCATAATATATAAATATGGACCATTATATACACCATGATTACCATTTATGGCCATCCAAATCAATTTTCCTCTATCGAACGTGCTCTTTGTTACGGAGAGAAATTCCTATGGCTTGGGGTACCACAACAGACAGCTAGACTCCAGAAATCAATATTTCCCAATATGAAATAGAAATAAAATGTCTAACACTAAAGGATCAAACCTTGTACCTTATTCCGAACGGTTGAAGTAGATCCCCGTTGAGCTTTCCAATCTTCAGCTTGAATTGCTATAATACTTCCTCAACAACAAGTAAACAATACAAGCATACTATATATCATGGTGTTAGATCTATTCTAGCATATATAATCAATAATTTAAAAGCATTTGACATATTCCAATGGATACAATATTCATTCAAATACACATTACTGGACAGGAAAAGATATTTCTATTAATATAAATCAGAGATTACGAGTGACAACCTCTGACGGCATGTCTGCGAACCGGAGAAACTGAATCCCCCACTTGGGCCTCCACCACCTCAATACTCCATCACTCAAATAGCAAGCTTACTAGCAAAAATCAAGCTTGGGAAGAACACAACAATGTTCCAAGGGACAAAGGGATGCAGACTCAAGCATAAGTTCTGGCAACAATGGACTATAGTTTCGTTACTCTCAATTCTCTCTTATGCTTTCAATGTACCAAGGGGTTCCTTATATAGCTTTTCAAAGGGATACTGAAAGGTCGAATCTGTGCGATCTCAAGGCATATGGAAGGCCGGGAGTCATATGAGTCGGATCCAAGTCAAGGAAAACTCCAAAAGGATTTGGATTATGCACACATCCCGATGTACACGACTACAGGGGTCATATCCGTGTATGTACGTGGTTATCGGGGTAAAAGCCACGTATATCATTTTTCTTATGTTTTTAGGGATTATCAAGGACACATCAAAATACAAAAAGTAGTCCATAGGGACTAATGAGTCTGCAGCGGGACAGGGGAAGGCCATACAATGTGTGATTCATCTAGTGTGGTGAAATCCGCTATAACAGATGCCCCCTAATGTATGAGATCAGAGGGGTTATATGATGTCCGAAATACATTATAAGTCCATCCCAGAAGTGGAGTGATGAAGGTACCCAAATGGAATACCAGCCACCCAATCAGCATAGTACAATAATACAACTCTGCATATAACTGCAAATACATATAACAGTCCCGGATACATAAGAGTACAATGGCCATGAATAGGCATGAAACATGATAGCACATATGTGGTCATTGCCACGTACAATATACATAGATCAGAATCTCCATGATGAAGATATACAAAGGACCATGATCTCCACAAAGGCTGAAGATAGACAATAGATCAAGATCTCCATAGTGGCTGGAAATGTCTGACATATATTGGAACAAGTCACGAGAGCTGAAATCTCATGAACACTGGCACGATCAAGGAGGTAGCATATAAGAGATGCCACCAATCTGGAAGGTCTTCTACACAAACCGCTACAAGTACATGTCCTACTATGCGAATAGAGGTGTTGAGGTCGAACATAGTAGTCCATCGTCTGATTACTGGTCATTGATGTATACCGTTAACAGACGCGAGATCACCCACCGATAATGAAAATGGGAATCAAGGTACTAGAGTGCAAACTAACACGTGTGAATAAATGTGTTGAGGTCGAACACTTGAGAGAATCCATCGATCAGGGGACATTGATGTATTCCCAAAACTGTCGATGGCGAGAGAAACTGCCACTGATGACTGCAAGTCTCAAGGCACTCAAAATGACTCTAGACTCCAATCCCATAATAAATGATCTGAATTCAATGGAATGAAATCTGCTGGAAGGAGGGCATTAGGGCATCCCCCATCATCCAACACGAGGTACTCAGCAAAGCTGTATAATGTGGAAGGACTCGATCATAAGGTGCATGAACCAGTAACTGTACTGGGAATGGCCGACATGAAAAGTCAAGATAACTGAGGAATGGTCGACTTAGGTTTCAACTTCCTTCGAACAAGAGCATAACGGCGTATGGTGGCTGAATGAAGGTAGCATAGACTCGATATACAAACTGGGACATCTCTGTGACGCAGGAGGCATCAACAGAGGCTCCATAGGGACTGGAAGCATAACTAGTCGGTGGAGATAAACTCAGATAAATGAGTATAGCTCCTAAAGTCAAACTATAACCCAACCAATGGATGTGATATACAGTGCTCTGTTTGAAGGTGACACGACTCGACAGCTGCCAAAGATAATATCTTTTCTTGTCCGGCTTTTTGGTTTTTTGATTTTTTTGGACTTTTTTAGTTATTTGAAAAGATTGAGAAAAGAATAAACTAGCTTTATAGTTACAAAATAGGAGGAGATGAGTGTCATAAGGGAAAAAAAACTAGTTCCAAGCAGTGGAACATACCTATGCTCAATGCAAGGATACATGTGTAGGATATCGACACTCGGGGGAAAATCCCCTCCCAGTAAAAAAGGAAGATCAAGCTGCGAAGGATATAAAAAATGGCTCTGCATGGCTAGACATGAGACAAGCTCGGGCTATATGGCTGAAATGCAATGTCAGGGGAGCCGGCATAAAGCTCAATAAGGCAGGCAAAGCTCATGATAATGCATCCACAACTTGATACAAGGGATTCTGGAGGGAACATGGCCAGCATAAGATCAAGAGGAGTATGAGACTCTTGCAAAATGTCATGGCAATACTATACAACGGACTCCCACACCCTAAAGGGAGAAACATCGGCATGGGCACCAAATAAAAATAAGGCGCTAACTAGGGTACCCATGTAAGGTGAGGCTCTACCACTCATATCATGCCACTTCTAAAGCAGCAAGAAGGTTCCGTGACATAATAGAGTGGGTTCGTACCTAAAGATATAGTGACATGGTCATAAGGTCATGCAAAATGCAAATGGTGGTGAACCTAACCTATATGCTAGTGTAGACATGATACCTGAGATGGGCACGAACGCGTCAATCCAAAGGATAAAACGACACTGCAAATGGTCGTCTACATCACAAATTATGTCAGAAACGGTCCAAAATGGTTAGAAACTGTCAAAACTATAGGAAAGGGGGTAAAAATTTTCAAATATTTGAAATTTTTTCTATAAATAGTAAAAAATAGAAATCATTTGAAACTTTTACCCATTGGAGCTCTGATTTTCAACTGCAAATTCCAGGAGATCCAACCGACGGAATTCACAACCGTTTCTTCTAGTTATTTACTCATGCTCTCAGCTTGCATTTCAATATAATTTTTAAAAGTTTTCATGGTCAAATGAGGTTGTTAAGGCCAGTTCTACATGAGCGCTGCGGCCCACGAGGGTATCGAATATTTTTTCGCATAGGGCTGGCTATACGCAGAAAAGGGGCTAGAAACCGCGTACATACGTGGCTGTTTGCAAAACAGTCATGTATGACGCCGCGCAAGTGGATTTACAAGAATCTAATGGACAATTGGTCAATTTCTCATGCAGGATGGTGCTAGAATGGTGAGAGCGTGAGCATGGTGAAGTAGAGGAAGCAGTAAGGGCCGACTTAAGGGCTCAATAAGTATTACGTGCATGCGGACTCTATAAGTTTTGGTGCCTTGGTGGCTAGAGGGCCAAACCAAGACTGCTACAGATGCTGGTAGACTATTGGGATCTAGACTTAGAGTCCTTCCGGATAGATGGTATGTCCCTCACCATTGAGGTGGAGGATATCTACTTTATCACAGGTCTATCTAGACGAGGGGAGGTGGTGAACCTTCATTCCCGAGGTGGGCCAGGTCATGGGCTTACTATCGATGAGTACATAGCTGTGTATTGCAACCCAGATACTGAGAAGGTGGGGACTCAAGTTCCCACCAATGCTATACAGGTGCTGGGCCTAAAGGCCATACTATTGATGTTGGGCAGGATAGTAGGCTTAGCATCACTGCATCAGGCCTCTCGGCCGTTGATGTTCTATGCGGTGGAGTGTATGAGACCGACCATATACGACTCGAGTACTACACTACTGAGAAACATGAAGCATCAGCTCAGTGAGTGTAAGGCAGGTAGGATACGAAACTTCGGGTTCAGCAGTATTTTGAGCACGTTTTTCTTCGAGCGTGTTCCAGGATTGAGCCCTAGAGTGGATGTTCCTCTCCATGGGGTTCGAGATCCAGCCCAACGACATTGGGCAGACGTGATGCGCAGACTAGGGGGTGGTAGGGTGGCCAACCCCTATCCAGCTGACTTTTTTCCATGGCGGCGACGACAGATTGTTTCCATTGATGACTACCCCTATGCAGGGATATATTTCTGGGGAGATCCGGACATGCCATTGCCACCAGGATCAGCATATGGAGACATAGGTAACAAATCTCGACCCTCACTCTTTTTTTTAAATTTTTTTTGAATTATTTAACTTTTTGTGTTTTCTTGATTATATGGAATCAAAAAGACATGTTTTTGGGTGACAATACATAGGGACATCTATCACTCATGTGCAGATGTGGGACCACGGCGACCAGAGGGCTTCCCCCGTCATAGACAGAGGGGAAGAGGAGACGACATCACCAGTGTGGATGCGGAGCAAACGCTCCAAAACATCCATACCAACTTCGTGCGACTGACTCATAGAGTTCCCATGGCGCAATTCGAGGACTTTCCTGAGGCCATGCAGCGACAGGTGGTGGGTGTACCACGTGCATGGGTGCGTTTATTCCGGTGGCTAGCTAGAGCCGTAGTGACATATCATGATCAAAACCCTCCTCCTCCTCCATAGGATTAGACACCTGGGAGTGTATCTATTTTGTACTATCGTGTATATGATGGTGGCTTTCAAAGCCCCAATTTTGTATTATGAAACTATGTATTACCACATTTTTTATGTATATAAAAAAGTTTTATGGTGATTGGTTTATTTATTTACATGTGTAAAAATTGTGTTTATGATTAATTTATGATGAATGAAACAAATGCCAATCTAACACGTAGTTAGCATATGAGTCAGCAACTTGATTATAATTTATTGGAATGTGTATATATGTTATACTCTCAAATTGTCGTTCTAACAATCTCACCGGTAAGAATCTCCTCAATAACGTCAGATCTCTAACATGGTACAAACCATTGAGCTGTGACACTACTAACTCTGAATCAAGACGTACCTCAAGAGAGAGAACACCATGCGAAATGGCATCCCATAGAAGCTCGAAAACAACACTATATTCAGCAACATTGTTGGAAGATGGCCATAGACATACACCTCCTGAAGACAGTACTTGATCCATAGGATTATAAATCACCCAAGCAGCTGAGGCTGAGTGTTGAGTGTGACGGATTGCACCATCTGCGAATCCTATGTAGGTGGAAGATTCCATTGACATCTTCCACAAGAAACGGAAACTAATCACAAACCCGATCACGATAAACAAGACCTAACTATGCAAAAAGTTGTACACTAATATACAACAAGCAACCTTGGCTAAATATCATGCATAGTATTTTTTGAGATAGAGCCCATTTCTAGGATCTGCCAAGGCCATCCCTTCGTAATCCACTAACTCGTAGGCACCCTTCTCTAACACACGCTTGACCACGTAAGGACCATGCCACATAGGATTGAACTTCTCTGCCCCCAAGGGTTCTTTCAATTGATACCACAAAAGGACCAAGTCTCCCTCACTAAACACTCTAGGATGGACAGAATTATCGTATTGGGCCTTCACGCGACGCTTATTAACCTCTAGAGTCACCAAGGCATCTCTACGCTGCTCATTGAGTTGCTCAAGGTGAACCAAACGCTCCTCCAAAGGTGAAGTGTCTGGTAAGAGTTCCACGGCTAACTTCAACGAAGGAATCTCACATTCAACCGGCAATATCGACTCCACTCCATGTACGAGCTGATATGGAGAAAAACTAGTGGTAGTCTTAACCGCAGTTCGATATGCCCACAAAGTAGGGTATAACATAATATGCCAATTCGTCTTGCTTTGTGCGATGGTTCATTGGAGAATGGACTTAAGTGATTTATTTACTGCTTCAACCTGTCCATTCGCTTGAGGATAGTAAGAAGAGGAGTGCTCTTGCTTATACCCTAGCTTGGATGCCAACTCTTCCATCATATGGTTCTGAAAGTACGAGCCATGGTCAGTGACAAGCTCTCTCGAAATACCGAATCGAGTAATGATTTGGTTGAATACGAAGTGAGCGGTTGTCTCACCATCGGATTTTACTGTAGGCATTGCCTCAGCCCATTTCATGAAGTAATCAACAGCCACTATGATATGATGGTGCCCCCCAGCCAAAGCTGGGTTGCAATCCATAAAATCGAGCCCCCACTTGGTGAAGGGACCGGCGGTGATAATAGGGTGTAACGGGGCAGGTTTCGAGCGCATATTACGTGCGAACACCTGGCAAGGGTGGAACCTCTTGACCGCTTCAATACAATCCTTGAAGATCGACGGCCAGAAATAACCCGCTCTCAAAATATTTTGAGCTGTAGAAATCCCAGATAAATGACCACCACACGCCCCTCCATAGCAATCATTAAGCACTACCTCAGCCTCATCATGAGTTAAACAACGTCGTAAAAGGGAATCTACTCCATGGTGGTACAAAGTATTGTCCACTATGAGGTAGTTCTTTGAGACGTGACGTAATCATCGTCGTTCATCTCATGAGAGGTGAGTAGGGGTCCTCTGTGTTTGTAGATATACTATGATATCCCCATACCATGGGTCAGCCATTGAGATTAAGAAAATGTGTTCATCAACGAACGTATCTTCACAAACCAACTCCTTGGCCTCGCTCGGAAAATCCGATATGAGCTCTGCAAAGATTAAATATTTCTTCGATTTTGCTGAAACAAACTCGAGATCAAACTCTTGTAGGATGAAAATCCATTTATTATACTTTCCCCCAATCATCCTACATGTGAGGACAAATTGAAATGGATTGACATGGGCCACAACCAAGGTCTGGCGAAGGAGAATATAATGTCTCAAACGTTGTACCACATGTACGGTAGCTAAGGAAAGCTTCTCGACATGAGAATACCGAATCTCTATGTCAATAAGGTTTCATCTCAGATAATATATGACATGCTCTTGGAGCTCCTCACCCTCTTGAACCAAAACCATACCAATCATCTCTAAAGGCACGACCACATATAATAGGAAATCACGGCTATAATCCGGAGGACTAATCATTGGGGCCAATGCTAGGGCTTGCTTAAGTGCATCGAAGGACTCCTAGGCTCACTCATCCCATTCAAAGGGAGTATCCTTCTTCAAGAGACGCATGAAGCCTCTAGTCAAATTGGCAAAGTTGACAATAAATCTTTGTAGGAATTTTTCCATGCCTTGCAAACACTGAAGATGACAAATATTTCTTGGGGGAGACAACTGAAGTATTGCCTCAACCTTCAAAGGGTCGACTCTTATACCCTCTTTCGAAACGATGAATCCTAAAAAACGACCTGACTTCACGCAAAATATGCACTTATGAGGGTTTAATCTAATAGCGTAGTGCTGACATCTTTCGAAAACCAATCTCAAGTGATAGGAATGACGCATCCTCATGTGAGAATGAGCAGCGAGGTCATCCAAAAACACTTCAATAATAGACTTGAGATCATGGAAGATTAAGGTCATCACCCGTTGAAACGTAGCTCCAGCATTTTTAAGGCCGAAAGGCATTTTTCGATACGCAAATGTTCCCCACGGACAAATAAATGAGGTCTTTTGTTGGTCCTTAGGTTTAATCTAGATCTGATTATACCCGGAAAAGCCATCCATGAAGGAGAACACCTTGCTACCCACACACTCATCCAAAATCTGATCTATAAACGGTGTGGGGAAGTTATCCTTAGGACAGGCACGATTTAAATCATGGAAATCAGTGCATATGCGGATCGCTCCCTGCTTCTTACCCACCAGAACGGGGTTTGAAACCCACTCCATCAAGGGAATGGGATAGATGAAACCAGCTTTCAATAGCTTCTCTATCTCTACCTTTATGGCGGGTGCTTTCCTAGGATTCATGGTGCATAAATGCTGTCGAACAGGCTTAGCGTTGGGGTAAGTCCTAATCTCATGTTCAACAATCTGAGGGTCAATCCCTAGCATCTCATCGTAAGACCAAGCAAAAATATCATGGAATTCCTTGAATAGCTCGGTATACTCCAGAATCTCATCTTGGGAACAATCCGCCTCAATGTAGACATTCTCAATTGTACCAGGATTGCGAGAAATGTTGATAGGAATAGTTGATGATATGTTCGCCATGTTTCCATCAGCCATCGGACCAGGAGAGCTTAATGGAACCATAGGTCTACCAACTTTCTGACTAAGAATATCACTATAATCCTCATGCTCCAAACGGTCAAGCTCTGGAAGGAAGTACGATATATGATGAAGTTCCTCCTATGGTGGCTCAACTCTCGACATAGCCTCGATAATCGCTTCATCTGAAGGGAAAACCGTATCAAGGTAGTCGTGGGCATGAGAAGACTGTACTGTCCATGCTGGAAGCACATAGGGGTCTTCCTCCTCCGTCCGTGAAGAGGAAGAACAAGGCTCTGCAACAGACTTGAGATTAGCTTGATAAGCTATCATAACTGCAGGCAATGACACGCTCGTCTTGATGGCCTCACTCGAAGGACTTGGTGAAGGAAGAATCCAAGGATCTCCCATATGACTTGTGCAAAAAGGCACCGATCTCGTAGACGTCGAAGCACCATCGAAACTAGATCCTATCATGAGGACGGGTGCAGAACAACTAAAGGTTCCCATGAGGGATGTATACATGCCTACACCCACACTCCGAGTTGCCGGTTGGGAATGTTCGACTTTCGGAACCAAAGCTCCCGAAGATGCAGTAATAGGCGAATTCTTGAATGCCATTTGATCAATCGTTATAATCTTCCCGTTATGTGGAAAGAATACAATGCGAAACACGGAAGACGCAACGGCTTGCATACTATACATCCAGTTCCTTCCTAGTAAGAGAGAATAATCAAGGGGTGCATCAACCACCTCAACCTCTATCGCAATGGTATTCCCTCCCAAATGGACTTTAAGGGAAGGAAGGATGCCGTGAGGCCTAAAAGATCTCCCATCAAAAGCAGTTAACATGGTCGTAGATTTTGACAGCTTAGGAGAACCGAGACCCTTCCAACAAGACAAAGACATCACAGAAGCAGCAGTGCCCTCGTCAATCACAGTACACTTGACGATCATATTAAGACATTCTACATGCACCAAAAGGGACACATAGTAGGGCAAGCGAGGCTGATGTCCTACGGTTTCAAATTTGGTCACTGAGGAAGAATCATCACCATTCACACCAAGAGCGGAAAGCAAAGCCTTGCTTTGCGACGGACAACTCTGAAGCACTTTCAATGTAGACATCGCACAAGGAGTATGACCCAAGTCCTCGACAACTGAATAATTCTGGGGGGCTCGGGAATTTGGGTTATGCTCTGAACACTTAAGTACCCCCTTAGGAATGTGAGGTGCAGCCTCAGGTTTATCCGCAAGTTTCTCAATGCGCAAAGGGGTTACTGGTGGATCAGGTTCTTTTCCTGGGCTGGGTTGTGACGAAGTATAATCTTTCGCACGCATCACAACTTTCATGGCACGGACCATATTAATGCACCCACGACCACTAGTCTCAGGTAGATCATCATCACTAGATTGATCATGGGACTTCGAGTTCATATTTTGGTTATGCGGTAAAGGGTTCGTTAACACAGTTGGGCCCTGTGCTATGAACTTCGAAGCTTCATCCATTCGAGGGCACAAGTAAGTGAGGTGATCGTCCTTACATAGATTGCAAGGAAACTTAACCTTACGTTTAGTCTACTTGTCCCCCCTAGCATTTTTACCGTTCTTGTCATTATTATTGGCATTCTCGTTCTTATACCCACCCTTTTTATTGTTTTTACCCTTTTTTCGATTCTTTCCGGGTTGCTGGTTACCCTTCTGGTCCGACGATTACACAGTAAGTACATTCACCGTTTGGGTAGGCTGAGACGAAGCCGTAGCTTGTCCCGAGGCATATTGGTTGATTGACAACTAAGCAACTTGTTTTGCAACCGAACCTGAAGGTTTCTTACTTGCACAACCCACAATGCCGTCAGCATGTGGTCCAGGTTTGACCTTGGGATCAAAACTAGAACGAGGAGCATTTGGAATAATCTCATACAACAAACGGGACTGAGCATAGATCAAGTCCAGTTCCTGTGCCCTAAATATTTCTTGATCCTCATTCTGCACTCTGGATGTGGACACATCCTTCGCTATATATGGCAATAATGATTTGAGGAACCACTCAAGGAGGAACTCCAGCGGTATAAAGGCTTTAATTAATCTCTTCCGTCTACGCCACCCCTGAATGTGATCAGAAATATGGGTGGCTTTATCTTGCCGAAATGTCAACAAGAGTTCAGTACCAACATCATAGCGCACTGGTAGCTGGAAGTGATTAAGGAAAGTCATCGCAAGGTCATGGAACAAAGTAAAGGCACCCCTAGGTAACTCTATATACCATTTCGCCACAGGCCCTATGAGGGTGCGTTGAAATAGTCTCAAACGGACTGAGTCCTGATGCAATGAATTCGAAGAGCACCATAGGTGGAATGTCGTAACGTGTTCGCTCGGATCCTCTCCTATTTTGCCTTCAAACTTAGGTATGTTCGAAGGAAGCTTGGTAGGGACAGCCGGCCAAGCCGGGTCGTGAGCCACAGGATCGTTCGTAAGTCTCGATAAGTCAGGTAGATTGAGTGTCGCGAGGAAAGGGAGCCTAGGATGGTGAGGTCTATGGACCGCTCCCTGGTTCATATAGGATTGATTACCACCATGACCTTGGCCATAGTGACCTCCTCCCGTATGACCCATATAGGGTGGCGTGGAAGCACCATAATGAGGTGGACCTTGACTAGTGGGAGCTACAAAGTCATAATTAGGAGAGTAAGCAGGTTATGAATACCCGCCTCCATAAGGTGAAGAAACCTGTCCATACTACGTCCCATAATAGGGTCCATAGGTCATTGCTTGCGATGCCCCATGAGAAACTCCATAGGTAGGGATATACATTCTGGAAGTAGGGATATATGTCGTGGAAGTAGCAATCTGACCTCTAGAAACATGAACATAACCTCCCGAAACCACGGGTGGTATGTAGGCTTGAGACACAATTGGTCTAGTAATCGTAGTATGGATCTGACTCGTAGCTACGTGCCGACTCGAAGGACCACGTGAGTAAGGTGGAGGGTTTACATTTGAAGAACTCAGAAGCAAGGACAAAGGAATCTCTATAAGAATATATGTACTAGTGCCTATCGTCACTCGTCTGGAACCTGGTATCCCTATCAGATCACTAACTCTAGACCTAGGAGGTATATAAGATGTAGCTTCCACCACTGGGATGGAAGGTGCAATGTGACTAGTACTCCCAAACCTCTTCGCAAGGTAAGGAATGGGATTGCCCCCAGGCATAGTGTTAGGCTCGAAGTCGGATTCGACATTAAATGCCAAATCATGCATAGGAAAACCAGTTGTAGCATAACTACCGTAGCTAGTACTGGCAGGTTCAAAGTGAGTCTTGGCGTCTTCCAGCATTCCATACCGGTAATGTGTCAACGAGGGGTCAGCCCTAGAATGAATAGGTCTATCATGCATGGCTCCTATCTCAGAAATCACAGGTCCTAACTCAGTTAGGTCAGGTGAAGGATCATATGTAGGAGTAAAATCCTCATCGTCAACACGAATGGGAGGAGGAAGTGGCTTAGATGTATCCTCTGAATGATCTCCCATGGTGTGTGATATAGTCCTCCTGGACTGGCTAGGTCCCTCTCCCAATGAAGGAGGATAAGTAGAAGGCAGAAGTCTTGCTAAACGACGAGAACGGCACGGAACCGCACCCGAATCCACAATGACTCAAAAAAAATAGCAAAGACTCTCTATTTACGTCAACCCTAGGCCAACTAGCGTGCACAGAGCAATCACTAATAAAATCTAAATCCAAATGCAAGCAAACAAGGGCTGGATAAGTGAGCTCCTGAATGAAGCAGGTATGTCTCGCCTAGGAGAGGCTTGAGACTCCCATACACAACAATCATAGGTACGTAACCAATTATTGTGGCCCTCAGCTTCAACGCGTAAAGCGACTGTTCTGTCCGACCCCAACCTGGCCGAGACACGTGCAGAATAACCTCTACAAGTACCCCCTCGATATCATAGGTAAGGTCACTGAGGTCACCTCAATATAATCAAAGCTCAAGCAGACAGTCGCAGGTGGGATTGACCGTATGGGCAGGGTAGCAAATCCCTAAACTCTCGAAAGAGCCCCCAGATACGAATACAATCCTGGCTATATCGCCGGTGCTACATAGTTATCGACTAGGGGTCATCCCAATCAACAACCGCTCACACTGCCTCGTGCTTAACTCCCTTTTGAGAGGAGGATCCTGAGAACAATGGTTATACCAAGGATTTCACACACTCCCTGGACAGACACCTAGTTGTTGTTGTTTAGTGATCTTGGAGAATTGACTTACAATGAACTATTCCAAGATTCTAAAACCTAAGCTTGTTGGTGCACCCTAGAAAAGAAAAGAGTGTAATTCATTTTATTTTAGCGTTGATTTTAGTTGGCTTTATTACTCAAAAATAGGATATGGTCGTGCAACTAATGGTGTTATGACACAACAAGAAGCAAAATGCACACCTAACAATCAACGCAAATGCATTGTGTCCATGAAAACAGGGTATGCTACTACGTGTAATGCAAAATTTCTTCTTCAAATGCTGAATGCAAATTTCCCTATATGAAGTCCTAACTATTACTCCAAAGCAAATCTAGATCTAGTGCAAGTACAATGCAAAGCGCAAAATGCAATGCATGATGATAAGCAAATGTTTTTGGATTTTTTGAAAATAAAGAGATACAAAAAGCAAAAGAATGATTCTACCCACCCCAGACTCTGCAAGCACACATAAACAACATTCCAGCAAAGTACTAAGGTAAAAGGACTCTAATGCACTAATCTCAAACAAAAAATCAAAGATGCCATGACAAGAACCTTCCTAAAAGAAAAATTTAGGCTAAAAAAAAACGTTTCTGGTCAGAAACAGAGGTATTAACAGACTCAGGCAGTGCCAAAGGAGACTCAGCAACTAAAAACATTCACCCAGCAATCCACTATCTTCCACAAAAAGGTTAAAACAAGGGTATACGCGACTGTGCGCAGTAAACCCACATGTATACACGAAAATCCCAGAGGAAACCGCGTGTATACGCGACTGTAAGTCAAAAACTCGTGTACAGGAAGAAAAATATGCACAGAATCAAGGCAAACAGATAGGCTGAGACTAATTTTACACCAATCAGACTCTACCAGGCATACATGCCCCCATACCCGACACAGAAACAAGAGAGAGAGAGCAATTCAAATACATTGAATGCCAAGAAATCAACCCCTAAAGGACAACTACTAGGAACTCCCCAGCAGAGTCACCAATTCTGTTATGGAGAGAAATTCCTATGGCTTGGGGTACCACAACAGACAGCTAGACTCCAGAAATCAATCTTTCCCAATATGCAATAGAAATAAAATGTCTAACACTAAAGGATCAAACCTCGTACCTTATTCTGGATGGTTGAAGTAGATCCCCGTTGAGCTTTCCAATCTTCAGCTTGAATTGCTATAATACTTCCTCAACAACAAGTAAACAATACAAGCATACTATATATCATGGTGTTAGATCTATTCTAGCATATATAATCAATAATGTAAAAGCATTTGACATATTCCAATGGATACAATATTCATTCAAATACACATTACTGGATAGGAAAAAATATTTCTATTAATATAAATCAGAGATTATGAGTGACAACCTCTGACGGTACGTCTGCGAACCAGAGAAACTGAATCCCCCACTTGGGCCTCCACCACCTCAATCCTCCATCACTCAGATAGCAATCTTACTAGTAAAAGGCAAGCTTGGGAAGAACACAACAGTGTTCCAAGGGACAAAGGGATGCAGACTCAAGCATAAGTTCTGGCAACAATGGACTATAGTTTCGTTACTCTCAATTCTCTCTTATGCTTTCAATGTACCAAGGGGTTCCTTATATAGCTTTTCAAAGGGATACTGAAAGGTCGAATCCGTGCGATCTCAAGGAATATGGAAGGCAAGGATTCATATGAGTCAGATCCAAGTCAAGGATAACTCCAAAAGGATTTGGATTATGCACACATCCCGATGTACGCAACTACAGGAGTCATATCTGTGTATGTACACGGTTATCGGGGTAAAAGCCGCGTATATCATTTTTCTTATGTTTTTAGGGATGATCAAGGACACATCAAAAGACAAAAAGTAGTCCATAGGGACTAATGAGTCCGCAGCGGGACAGGGGAAGGCCATACAATGTGTGATTCACCTAGTGTGGTGAAATCCGCTATAATACTCTTGTACCATCCAAAAATTCACTTGAGTCAATGACATGGGGCATAACCAATTTGCATGTGTGAGTGGTTTATGTGAATGCTTGAGGAAATCATCCCATCATTCCCAATTTAATCCATCATTTTCTAATACATGCACAAAATATTGGATGTACAAATGCACGTACTCGGCTCTGCACCCAATTTAATGTGAAGGGAAATCACCACCTTTAGCTTGGAAATCCCAATGTCCCCTATGTGTCTCTCCAAAATCCTAATGCTGATGGTTGTTGGGATGGGAAAAATCCACTATTTGAACTTATTCATATGGGTTTTGGGAAGGTCTTTAGCACCCCGACTATGGATATGATCATGCAGAGTAGACTCCTTCCCCTCTTGGAGCCTATCCTGAAGTGAAATACAATGGAAATGAAGGTTCAAGTGGTAATTATATATTTTAGTTATGGAAGAATGGTTTGAGGATGTACTTGGTTATGTGCTTTGTGGGACTTTTATTTAGATCAGATTTCTAAGAAAAGAGGATGCATTTTGTGCATTATGTGGCAAGATGAAACTAAGGAATTGCTCTTGAATTTTTTCCGAAGCTTGAAGGAAAAAAAATTATTCGTAGTTTGAGCATAACAAAGGTTGTTATATTTAGAAACTTGAATTCATATGTTACACTTTGTATAAGTATCAAATTTACACACAAAAAGTAGAACATTTAGAGTGGTTAAGATGTGGTGGAAGTTGTCGACAAAGGATTAACATCAATATTGGTTTGAGGTGCATTTCCAATCATCCACCTACCAGGAAATTGCATCTGTGCATGATAAGTACTTGCATGAGGTGCATGTTCTTTCATCCATAAATATCAAGGAGAAGTACTTGTTTTAGCACTTTCATGATATTGTTTGGGCTGAATTTCTAGTAAATTTATATGGCTAGTTAGACAGGCTCACAAAGTAGATTTGGAATTGGTATACATGGTCAAGAGTAGAATGGACTACTCAGAATTTTTGAAAGATCCAATTGTATGACCATGAGGTTGAAAAAAATGCTTAGGTTATATGTTAAAGTTCAAAATTCCACTAATATTTGACAAGATCCATACAATTGTTTGAAGAAAATATCACATGGAAGACAACACATCTAGGTCCCATAGATAATGCATGTAATTTGTCCTTGGGAGAAGAGCTTAAAAAAATTCAAGTAGAGTTTAATAGGTGTTGTGCATAATGCATGTTAGTTTGTAAGGAAACTGTGATTACTCTAGGAAGGGTCTATGTGACAATGAAACAAAGGAATCATAAGTTTACAAAGAAAAAATGAGAAATTGAGTAATTGTATGCTGATCGTCAACACCAAACTTGTGAAATTTCTCCTAGGAAAGTAAAAGCCTAATATATGGACAACTACTGTGGAGCATTGGGAAGCACATTGTGCAAATAAATGTGACAAATGTATGAAGGTAACCCCTTTCTACACCATGGGCTGCACAATACCATGGTAACAAAAATACCATGGGTTGCACAATACACCATGATCCCAGAAAACCAAATAATCATATTGATTGAGGAAAATACAATGAAAATAAATGGTGTATTTCTAGGCATATGTTGATAACAACAATGATTTCCTAGATATCCTTTGTGATAGATTAACAACGTTGAATATTTGAGAGGATTGGGATGGTTTTCTATGGAGAATATTTGTGGAATGTTAATAGTGTGTTGTTGGTGTAGGCTTCAGGAGTAACTTACATACAACTTTTCTAACCCAACAAAATACCAATGATTTATTCTAAACATTAAACTGATCAAACTCCAACAACTCAACATATTTGTTTCTAGTAAGGTCGATTTAAAAATACTTAAACTAATTGTAGGTGTATGAAATTTCAGTAGTAAGAAGAAATAGAGATACTATGTTTCTATTTTCCACTTACAATTTCATAGAACACTTTTTATTCCTCTTGGATCACTGGAAATAATTGCACAATCCTTCTATGATTAAATAGAGTGCCAACCTCTCTTTGTGTGGAAGCAACCAACATAAGACAAGCTATACTTCATGACAAGAAGTTTGTTTTTAACAAAGAAATGTTACTAGAACATTTGGGGCTCTCATTCTCTACTTTGAATCAGATACCACACGATTGCCAATGTCCAAGAACATAGATACACACAAGAACAATACCCTATGCTATCATTTGAAGCCTAAAGCACGTGATATAGACTTCCAAATTATATATATAGCTGAAAACAACTAAATCTCTGTTAATTTACTATTTCATATGTGAAATCAAACTTTCCAAGTCATTTAAACAATCTTTAGTCACATAGATTGAGATAACGAACAAAATAACTCTGAACGTCTGATTTTCTTGCACAAAATAGAAAAATCCATTTGTATTCATCTCTACAAACAAACTATTTCTCTCCATCGCAAAATGAAAGTTCAACCATTACAAAAAAAATAGAGGAATCCCTCCCTTCCTCAAATGAGGGAACCAAGAACTAAATTTGGTATATTTCCTAAATATTCCCAACATAAAGCAACTCCACAACTATAATCTTCTCCAACGGAGATTCAAAACTAATCTAAACTACTCAACAATAAAAACACTTGTCTAGCTATTCAAAACACATTCAAAAGGAATCTATCTGCTCCTATTTCCAAGGATCTGTATCCTTGATCAACACCTAATCAGTGTTCTCGAAGATATTCGACTTGGTAAGAGTGATGCTCTTGCATCATTTGTCCTACCAATATGGTAACCTATGACAAAGCACCAATATTCTATGATCAGTCCTAGAACAACATTTTTCATAACGCTAGAAACATTCTTTAACAATAATGAATTTTATTCTAGTAGAAATGGATGGTAAACTAACCTTTATTTTGATAACATTATCATATATAGGGCATGAGGAAAACAAATCATAGATGTGAAAAGTGCATAATTTTAAAGAAGTTTGAAATGCTTGTAAACAACAATTAATATGACCCTATGGAAATATTTAACCAGGTTTGAGAGGTGGCCTTAACATTCTTGATTTTAGTTCTTCTATGCATATTTATACCAACAAGGTATACCCTAAATAATAGTTGTCTCCATGCATTTTCCACTATTCATATACCTCTTGACATGGATTGTAACCATTAAAAGATCCCTAAGGATCCCATATTTAACTGATTAGGGAAGTTCCCTTTGGAAGTAACCTTATCTCAACACTCATATGTGAAATTGTGGATAATAATTTCATTAGGCATGATAATATGTTAATATATACTGTTGGATGAGAATTTTAAGGTTTAAATTCCTTTGGTTCAACTTTGAAATTTGATGGTAGAATGACATTCCTCTTTCTATACAAAAATGCATATCTTGATGGAAAATTTTTTAAATTTGGAGAAACTAGTGTTTCATGAAGGATTTACACTATTCAAAGTGTTTTTATGGCTATGGTCAAGACAAACAAAGGTGTTAATGGGTGTTGATACCTTATTCCTCATCCAATTTACAAATTTGGTTCACTTTTTTCTTTGTAAAAATTATTTTTCATATGGATGCCGACCATATTTATCCTCTTGTCAAAAACATGGCACATGCACTAGTTAAACTAATTATTATGCAATCATTTACTTTTTTCTATAAATTAAAAAATATATCATTTCTCATAATAAATACACTTACAAATGTACAGATCAAGGCATGTAGACCATTTTGGCCATTGTGATGCGTGGCACTAAGTTTGGTAAGCCTAGTATTGGAGGCCTTGTCCTGAAACATATACCAAATGAAATGTACAAATTACAATATTTACTTTTTTCTAGAAATTAAAAAAATATCATTTCAAATAATAAATATACTTACAAATGTACAGATCAAGGCCTGTAGACCATTTTGGCCATTGTGATGAGTGGCACTAAGTTTGGTAATCCTAGCATTGGAGGCCTTGTCTTGAAACATATACCAAATAAAATGTAAAAATTGTAATATAAGTTTGATATATTGGAGGCCTTGGCCTTATCATATGCTTTTACAAGTTCTTTCCATACTTTAATACTTACAGAAATTGGCCTTTTTTTATCCTTTTCTAGGGAAATATTTTTTGTATCTTCTTTGTTTGGTTGCATTGGAATCTCTTGCAATTTTGAGAAATTTGTTTTTTTTCCTTCTTTATAGACCAACCTATGTCAAATTCACTCTCCATGTCATGGGTAACTAATTTTTGAATGTGCATCGATATCTTTGAGAATGAAAAATGTAGATGGTCTTTGAATCTTTGAAGGCATGATTCCTTCAACCTGTTCAGAAAACCTTTTCCAATATCTGACAATCATATTTCCCCTGAAACCACGCTGTATTCTATCTTTGTATCGTAGCTTCTAATGCAAGATGCGAAAGATGCCATGGTGAAATAAGTTTGTGTCCCAAGAGTGGTTGGGAAAATGGAAGCCTCCACTACCTATTCCACATTTGAGAGTTTGTTGTTATTGATTTCCTCCTGGAACTTCTCCTCGATCTAGGAGTGGATGGGGAATCAATTGAATCCCTTTGACAGAAATGTTTTTGTGGAAATGTTTCAATGGTTTTACTATATCATTTTTCTATGTATCTAGTGAGTGTTTTGAATTCCACACCATCTACCTTGTTCATTGCCTCCATTCCCAATATGGAAGCCAATGCCTCTTTCTCTTTGTCAATCTCATTTTCCCATATATATAAAATAAAGACCTCATTTTTTGGGGGAAAAAAAACTAAAAACTAAATATTTGAAACACTTGGAAATCAATAAATTAACAGACTTACCTCATTGTGTCCAGTGTATGCTCCCTTGTTGCCTCCTCCATTTTCTCCCTTAATGTTGCTTTACATTCTAAGGCAACCTAGGGTAAATTATTTGTGTCTAGTCCATGGAGGAAAGTGAAGGAAACACTCCTAGGGAATTAGAGGGTGAATCTTTACCCTATATTTCACGTTTTTTACAAAACAAGTTGAATTTAAATAGTAGTGGTGGGGCTAATGAGATTTTTTTGAGTCACAATATTGTTATTTGCTCAACAGTGGTCTACCCAAAAGATCAAATCATGAGTTTGTATAGGGAATTATCCTGATGCTTCAAATTTCGACTAATGGAGCTCTAGGCCGGAGGGTTGAAATTCTCATGCCAACGTGCTTCTATTTGGGCAAAAAATCTTGTTATTTTGTCCATGGTGGTATACGTGGAAGCTCAAATCATGGGTATATGTTGGGAATTATCCTGATATTTACTCAAGTGGTCTTAAGTTCAACTAATGGAGCTCTAGTGGTGGTATGTTGTGTTGAAATATTGTAACTTTGAAGAATATTCTATATGTATCTTTTTGTGGTCCCCGATTGTCCTACCGGGAGAACCACTTGTATTAATTTGTACCTCGATGCTTCTAATTGAAAGAACTAATAAGAGTCATGAGGTAGTCCCCTCTAATTGTAAAGGTGGGTCATTAACACCCCAGTGTAGTTACTTGAGCCTGCATGTGTAACTTGAGCCTACATGATTAACTCGAGCCTACATGTCAGATTTAATTATTAAAGTGAACGGATGAATATAAATAGAGGTGTGGCGCTCCTCATTTGGAACACACACACTCTCACTTGTGTAGCGCATTAGTGAATAAGAGAGAAGTAGCTGGAGAAGGAGGAGGATCAGGCTTTGATCTCCTTGTTGGTATTATCTTTTATCTTTTGGGGCATCTATATTGAGGAAGCTTTTGCTGGGTTTTTCCCTTTAGGGTTTTCCTAGGATAAATCTGTGTTGTTCTTGTGATACTGTTTCTTTCAGTGATCCTCTTTATATGAGTTTGTTATGAAAATGAAATGAAATACTGATGTTCTAGCTAAGAATATGAAATTTTAGCATGGTATCAGAGCTAGCCTGAATAGGAAAACTTTCACAAGCTGAAATAGCCCTCTCTCTCTCTCCTCGAAAGAATTTAGGGTTTTAGGAAAATTTTTGAGTTTCAAAAAATTGCTTGCATAGAACGTTGTGCCCTCCTAGAGCACATATTTTGAGCCTAGAATCAAATTTTTTTGATGTGTGAGTCTTTGGGAAAGTCAAACCCTAGTTTGACAGCTGCACCAGAAAACTGCTGAACCAGAAAGCTGCAGAAGCTGAATCTTGCAAGTTTGATTTGAAAGGTGAAGATTTGAAATCTTCAGAATCCAAGCACACCAGTCAACTCATCTCCTTCAAGAACATCTTCTGGTAAGGTCGGTTTCTCATTCCGCAAAATTTCATTTTTTTGTGATTTTCTGACAAGATGACCCCAAGCACTAAGCTTGAGGACAAGCTAGACAGCATAGATAATTTTCAAGCATGGAAATATAGGATTGGTCTCATTCTCCAAGAGAATGATCTTGATAAGTATGTCAAAGAAGAAGTTGCAGAACCTAAAGAAGCTAAAGCCAAGAAGAAGCACCGAAAGGATATGATTAGGGCACAAAGGATTATTACTGACTCCATCAAGGATCACTTCATTCCTGAAGTGTCATCCAAGAACACTCCAAAATAAATGTTTGATGCCCTATCCAGAATGTATGCGGGAAGAAACATTAACAAAAAGATGAATCTAAGAGCTCAACTGAAGAGGACCAAGATGAGTCATGGAGAATCCATCCAATACTACTTCTCAAGGGTTTCTCAGATCAAAGAGCAACTAGAAGCTATTAGAGATAAGCTCGATGAAGATGAAATGGTTATTACTGCTCTCAATGGTATCACTAGACCCTGGGAGTCCTTCATTCAGATGATGTGTGCCAGAAAAGAAAGCATGAAATTTGATGTTGTATGGGAAGACTGCATTCAAGAGGAGACTAGAGTGGCAAATGGAGAAGCCTTACTAAAAGCAAATGATCAAGCCCTAGCCACTCACACCAAAAGAAGAAGAGGCCAATCGAATTTCAAGAGAAGAAATTTCAAGGAGTCTCATCCTCCCAGAAGAATCCAAAGGGTAAGAGAAAATCCTCCCATTAGAGATTATTCTGATTTTGAATGTTTTCATTGTAATAAGATAGGACACATTGCCTGAAATTGTCCTATAAAGAGGCAAGAATATAGAAAGAGGATCAAAAACAACAAAAGACATCATGCCCATCTAGTAGAAGATGAATATGAAGAAGAAGAAGAAGAAGAATAAGAAGAAGGACCTCCAAGAAAACAAGCAAGAGAAGAAGATGCAGAAGAGTATGTGCTATTCTCTGCACTCTCTGGATCTGTAACTCCTAGATAAGACACCTGGATTATTGATAGTGGTGCTTCAAAGCACATGACAAGACAAAAGAAAACTCTGTCCAAACTTGAAGGAAATAGCTCTCCTCAGAAGGTATCCCTAGGAGATGACTATCAATATCCGATCAAAGGAGTTGGTGAAGCAAGCTACAAACTTGATTCAGGTAATCCCCTAAAAATGAAGGATGTATTATATGTACCTGGTCTAAAGAAGAATTTACTTTCTATCTCATCCTTAGATAAGAAAGGATTTAGAGTTACTTTCATAGATGGCCAAGTACTCATGTGACCCAAAGGAAAGAATATTGAAGATGCAATCATTATTGGTGAAGAAGAAGGAGGCTTGTATAAACTCAAGGGGCACTCAAAAACATCCCTTGTGGATGAGTCCACTAACCCTAGTGAACTATGGCATAGAAGGCTTTCCCACATTAATTACAAGGCTCTACCTCATGTGAACAAAGTAGTGACAGGATTACTAGACATGAAGATCAAGAATGAAGGCATTTGCAAAGGATGTGTGAAGGGAAAGAACATTAAGAATCCATTTCCAAAAAGTGAAACAAAGACAAAAGGTACGTTGGAATTGATTCATTCAGATGTATGTGGTCCAATTTCTTCTACATCCTTAAGTGGGTTTGAATATTATATTACATTTATTGATGACTTTTCAAGAAATACTTGGATATACTTCTTGAAAGCAAAGAGTGAAGTGTTTCAAAAATTCAAGGAATTCAAAGCCTTGATAGAGAATCTCTTAGACAAGAAAATAAAGACACTCTGTTCAGAAAATGGTGGAGAATATACCTCAAAAGAGTTTGAAGCCTTTTGCAAAGATTCTGGAATCAAGAGGGAACTAACTACTCCCTACAATCCTCAACAGAATGGGGTTGCAAAAAGAAAGAATAGAACCATCATGGAGGCAGTGAAGACAATGATTTATCATCAAGATATTCCAATGCATCTATGGGAAAAAGCAGCAAGAACTGTTGTGTATGTACATAATAGAATATCTCACATTTCTCTTGGGTTCAAGACTCTAGAAGAGATCTTCACGGGAAAGAATCCTGAGGTAAGTCACCTGAAGATATTTGGTTTTCCAGTATATATTCATATACCAAAAGAGAAAAGAACCAAATTAGACCCTTCCAGAAAGAAGGGGATATTTGTTGGATATTGTGCCAATATCCAAAGCATTCAGAATCTACATTCCTGGATTCCATCACATGGAGATCAGTCGAGATGTGACATTCGATGAAGAGGCATCCCTCAAGAGATCCAGGAAATAGCAACATGAAGAAGTGTATGAAGAAGAGACACCTCCCATAAATAAAGAAACTACATGTCTCCCTGAAGATGAAGCTCCTGAAGAACATGGCATAGCAGAACCACAAGAACCTCCCATGATGGAGATGTCAAGAAAGAGAAAGCTTGCTTGGATAAGAGAAATTATATGAGAAGCAAAAAGATATGGAGCCCCTGAAGGCTCCACAAGGGAAAGAAAGAAACCTAAGACTTTCTCCAACTATGTAGCCTTGATGTGTGATCTTGTAGATCAAGAACCTACAAACTATGAAGAAGCGGTACAGAAGAAAGAATGGGTAGAAGTAATGACTGAAGAATACCAGTCAATAATAAAGAATGATGTATGGGATATAGTTCCCAAACCAGAAGGAAAGAGTATAGTATCCTCCAAATGGATATACAAAATAAAGCATGCAGCTAACGGAAGTATCGAGAATAATAAAGAAAGATTTGTGGCCAGAGGTTTCTCTCAGAAAGAGGGAATTGATTATGAAGAGACATTTGCCCCAGTAGCATGGTATACTTCGATTAGAACTATCATGTTACTTGCATCCATGATGAAGTGGGATTTACACCAGATGGATGTGAAAACAACTTTTCAAAATGGCGTGATCTAAGAAGTATACATAGAACAACCACAAGGATTTGAAGTTGAAGATAGACATACACACGTATGCAAGTTGAAGAAGGCCTTGTATGGTCTTAAACAAGCTCCTCGAGCTTGGTATGAAAGGATAGATAGTTTCCTATCATGCCCACTATATGCCAGTTAATTAAAACTTAACATATATGGTGCTAAACATAAATTATCAACCCGAGGAAGTATTTTATTTCAAATATATCATGCAAGATATATGCAAGCACAATTTCTACCTGACATTGTTATCTATTGGTATGCAATCATAACTGGTTACAGACTAGATCACACCTGCTTGAAAAGAAATCAACCCTAAGCCTATTCATAAAATCACACTGTAAATCTAATCACACTTGAACAAAATAAATTATCATGAAACAAGATCTAATTGCATACATCTAAAAGAATTGTTATGTTGGCCATCGATCTACCAAATGAATTATCAACACAATGATTATGACAAATCTAATGAATGAAAGCATACAACTATGATAAGCTTAATGAATGAAAGCATGAATGAAATAATAAACAAATCTAAACAATAACACCTCTACAATCAACCTCTACAATCAACACTACCAACATCTGCTCAGGGAAGAGGGCCCTTCCTCCACTAAGCAGAGCTGGATCTCCACAATGAAAGTCTACAACTTCAGAATTAAGAAACTCCCAGCATGTATTATCAGAATGAAAGTATTACAATGGATCTGGATTAAATCCTACATCATAACATTGTTTTCTCTACTATTCCTCCATATCCTATCATCCCCTTCTCAATGAGATTGATTACATATTTATACATAAAATTATCTCATGGAAATGAAGAACTGAACCCCCAGCTTATGATCTGTAACAGCTGAAACATGGTCGTAACTGCTGGCAACTTTGGAACCGGCCGTAACACCAAATCTAGAAAATACCCTCTCGAAGAACCACATGCATATTGCAAACCGTGGCTTTGTTTGGCGATTTCCTTATGATTCAGGTAAATGAGGATGTTACGCACAAAACCCATGTCTTGGATTTTTTAGATTCATTTCCATTTTCCCGCAAATCGAGACGCGAATCAAGGTGTTCTTATGTGGCATGCATTTTCGGTTAAGGCTGTAACAGCTAGCTATGAGCGTTTTGTACGTGACAAATCACTCCACAAACCATCATTAGTAAAATTATGCATAATAGTATTTAATTCATCAAAGATAAAGGAAAATAATCATTATTAACCACTTAAAACATCAATGGAAGTAGCATGTTGTTTTACGCACAGCTATAACAAATGGATGGAAAATGGAATGATAAATGGGCGATAATGGTAATAAAATGGGTGAAAGATAGGTCGATAAGTGATGGAAAAATGGACAATTGCAAGGCCCAACATCTCCCCCAAACTGAACTTGTTGCATGTCCTCATGCAACCCAATACGTGTGTAGCATCCAATAAGAAAAACTCATTCACATGTTCCTTCATTTTACCATTTGCACAGCTGCAGCTAGAAGAAATGGAGAGTTTAACATAAATTGGCAGAGTCACTTAGTGGAGGATTTAGCAGAAAACTTGGTGGACTTGCAGCTCTTTAGTAGAAGATTGGCGGAGTCACAGCTTATTTTAACAGAGAATTTGGCGAAGGTTTTAGCGAAGATTTTGGCGAAATAACGTTAAATTTAGCAGCGAATTTGGCAAAGTCACAGCTTATTTTAGCAGAGAATTTGGCGAAGGTTTTGGCGGAATAACGCTAAATTTAGCGACAAAATTGGTGGACTCGCAGCTGACGAAAAACGGACTCGCAGCTAACGGAAAATAGACTTGCAACTCGCAGCTGACGGGACGGGAAACAGACTCGCTGCTAACAAAACGGGAAACAGACTCGCAGTTGATGGAATGGGAAACGGGAAACGAACTCGCAGTTGACGAAAAGAGAAATAGACTCACAGCTGATGGAATGGGAAATGGGAAACGGACTCGCAGCTAATGAAATGAAAAAGAAACTTGTAGTTAACAGAAAATGGACTCTCAGCTGACGAAAAATGGGAAACGACAATATTTTACGGTGTTGTAGCCTTTTAAACGAAACAATTCAAGGTCATTTTCTCTCAAACGATGAACTAGGTTGGGCTGAAAATTTTCAAGCAAGTAACTACCATTCTAATGCATCTCCATGCCAAAAATTAGACAAACCCACATCACGAATTTTGAGAAAAATGGAAATTGGTTGTAGGTGATTATGGCCATTTTCTCAAAAACCATATATTGGATTGGGATGAAAATTTTCAAGCTTGTTCATATTGGTATTATACACTTCCTGTACAAAAATCATAAGAATCCAACTTTCCAATTGAAAGATATGCTCATTTCAATTTCTGCATTTTTGTAGATGACCATGAATAAAAATGTGTTGCAGCTGAACTTACTGAACCAATATTTCACAAAATACAAATTGGGTTAGGCTAAAATTTTTCAAGCAAGTAAATACCATTATAGTTCATCTCCACACCAAAAATTAGACAGACCCACATCACTAATTTCGAGAAAAATGTGAATTGGCTGTAGGTGATTATGGTCATTTTCTTGAAAAATGTACACTGGATTGAGCTAAAACTTGCCACAGTTGTTCTTCATAATATTATGCATTCCTTGTCCAAATTTCATGAGGATCCAATTCGTGGTTTGTGAGATATGTTCAATTCAAATTCAGCATTTTATGTGGATGAACATGAAAAAGTGTGTTGCAGCTAAACTTCTTGAACCAATATCTCACAAAATACAAACTGGTTTGGGCTGGAAATTTGAGGTATTGTTCATATTACCTTGGTGCATCTACTCAGAAAATTTCATGAAGACCCAAATCACCTTTTGGGAGATATGCACACTTCAATTTCTGCCATTTTGCAAGCTGTAAATGAGTAAAAATCAGTAAGCACAAAGAATGTCAAAAAACACTCCCCCAAACTGAATATGTTGCATGTCCTCATGCAAAAACAAAAAAAAAAGTTGTCATCTTAGTTGTAAATAACCATCTCCCCCAAACTGAGGATATACATCATGTACTCATGCTTTGATGAGACTCTTCAAGGAAGAAAACAAGTTTTGATTTGCACATCAATCCTCCATACTGTTATAAAAATGACCATTTTTCAATTGTTTTGTATGGTAGGACTGCTTCAAAGTAGTTCAAAAGATCCTCTCAATCGTTTCCATGCTCATAAAAATATTAATGACAACATACAGCACCAAAAAGCCAATTGCAGCAAGCATAAAGCCCATATCCAACTAAGAATGAGAATCTCAAAGCACCAAGCCATTTCAAAATAGTTGGTAGCCACCATATTCAACAAATCTCTGTATCAATTAACAAAACCTATGAATGTATGTATCTCACTTCAAACATTCATGTAGCTTCTAATAATATAATTTTGAAAACAAAGCATGGATTTGGAAATGACTATGTATTGCTGCTCCAAAAACTCAGATTACTTAAAACATAATCATTGAAATATGTATTCTGCTATGACCTTCATTTTTGCCTTGGATATACCTTCACCTTCTAAGATGCAGCAATTAAATGAGCTAGAAATAGATGGCTGGTCATGAAACCGTGGGCTAAGCATGGCTTAACACTAACAATTGATGCTTTTGTTATGTGGATAGAAACTCTGTAATCATGAAATCTCATGTCCCAAAAAAAAAACTTGGTTTGCTGCCATGTAAATATAAGCATGTTTTCCCAAAGGCTAGTCTGTCTTTCATTATTCTGGGAATATTTTCATATTGACAACAACATCTCTCTTCCATTATGAATCACAACATCAAATATGCGAGGACCATGAGAACAATTGTAAGCTAATGTGGGCATTACTGAACAATGAAACTCATACCTCTGAATGTATTCTCTGTTATATGGCAGCATATAATTCTACCACTGTAAGTTCTCAAAAAGCAACAACAATGCCTTGTGTTCCTACAGTTGGTTCTTGTGTGACAACAATAGATCATTTTTTCAATAGTTTTCTAGGCTTCTTGAGATAATTAATGAATTCAGAAAACTCCCCAATTATTTTTGCTTGTACTTCAAGAGAACATTTTTAATGGAAAAAAAATCTGCAAACCTTGAATTTGGTCATAAACTTGCTGCAAATTATTACAGGACTACCTTTTAAACTAAATGCAAAGCATACCCTCATGCATCATTTCCTCAATTTACAGCCATAGAGGATTTGTAGTTTCCGCATGCATAAAAAAAAGAAAAAAAATCCCAAAGCTGGAAATAACAACCTTCAAGCAACTGCTTTATTTCTTCTCATTGTTGGTTTTTATGTGGTAGTAGCAATGATTCTTTTTTACTGTTGGTTCTTGTGTGGCAACAGCAAGACTTCTTTTCTTACTGCTGGTTCTTGTGTGGTAGCAGCAAAACTTCCTATTGTTGGTTCTTGTGTGACAACAATAAGGTATCATTTTTTCATGCTTGGTCAGTTGGGTTGGTGAGATGTTGGGTTGGAATTTGAAAGGGATGTGCATGAATGATGAAGTGTTAGAATTGAATGGGAAATGATGAGAATGGATGGACATAAAATGCTATATAGAAAATGTAAATGGCTAATGCTTAGTGGTTCATGAAATTTCCCTAAATCTTGAGTAAATCAAAAACTCATGCTATTTTACCTCAAGTGTTACCTCCATGGAAGCCTTGGTTAACATGAATGGACTGGTGTATGCTGGAGCTATGTAGGCCAATTTGATGCTGAGACATATGTATATGAGAGCTAAAACTGGATAAGACTGAATTTGATCCATGATGTTGTGTTGGTTGCATGTAAGACTAATTGCTGAGACCATTGATGAGGATAAATTCTACCATAGAAGCAAAAAGCCCATTCTCTTATTCTGAAAATCAACTATTGAACTGAAAATGGAAAGGAATTGCAAAACTACTGAACAAATGATGTTGAAAATCATTGTTGAAACCATTAGATCACATAATCTTCAGTTGCTACAAAACTGAGGTACAATTCTTACCATGTGAATGAATGTGCTGAAGTCGAGCATGGAAAAAAATCATTGGATTACCAGCCATTAATGTATGTCGTTAACCAATGTGAAGAAACTCACCTTTGATGACAGTGAGCTCTAAAGTACCTTAGTGTATCTTGACAGGTACGAATGGATGTGCTGGAGTTGAGTCACCTGCAAGATTTGTTAATCAAGAGGCATTGATGAATCCCCATGATTAACAACAAGGAAATCTACCATTGATTCATGCAGATACCGGGGCACTATAAAAACTCTAATCTTGATCCCAGATGATGTGTCGGAGTCGATGGGACAAGAACATTGGAAGTTGGACCTTAATGAATTCCACATCATCCAATACGAGTACAAAATAAATGATTGTGAAGAATCATAGTGAAAAATAAACCAACATGAAACTCAGAAGTGGAAAGTATATGTGAAGTCATGATGTAGTAGTGATGGAAAATAAAATGGTTATGGTGACTACATAAGAATTGGAAAATGGGACTTCAACATGAATGGATTTTTAGGGTTTTGAAATGAGGAGGGTGAATGAATCTACCATAGGGCAATAGGCTTCTTGAGGATTTTTTTTGGCAACAATTGATATGACAGGTGTCTAAAAATGATTCTTGGGATGTAGCAATGGGACTTGAATTATTGAACATTGGTATGGTTTGCACATCAATCTATCCATTTCTTGTATGTGCTCAATCCATTTGCAAATTGATAAAAAGTCTTCAAGAGTCACTTGTGCATGCATTGACCTTCTTCTTCCAAGGACCTACAAAAACCTAGCACTTGCCTGCAATAAAACATGAGATGATGGAAGAAGAGAGATGATTGGTCTCTATTCACCCAACACTTATGAAAAAAACAACAAGAAATTACTTATAAAACAAATCCAAAGAAAAATAAACAAAGCAAAATCCATTTTATACCTGCACGAAAACGATGTCCATCTAGACTCACCAATGGTATTCTGATCATAGATTCTTCGTTCCTTGTCCAATTTGAGTGATTCCAAATCCAAATAAAATGAAATTAATAGTTATATTTCCATTAGAAATAGGTTTTTAAAATTCTATGTAATGATGTTCCAAATCACTTAGTAACAGCCTGCATGACAAGGTGTTTTTTCGAATTCTAGACTAGACCAACAGTCACGGTTTTAGGATTAACTTTTTCGTTTGATAACGGATTGATGTGATTCCAATTGGAAATAAAATTATATTCATGTATATATCTCCATTGGAAACATGTTTTGAATCCAATAAGAATTTATGGGTCAAATAAGCCAATGAACAATCTAGAAAATAGGGTTTTAGGAATGCAGATTTGTGATAGGCGGTCGGTATTTTGGTCATAAAATTTGCATACGATATCAGAATGAAGTGATTCAAATTGATTTGTAAACTAGATTAATAGAGGAATATACCCATGAAACAAGTTTTTAATATATATCCAATAAGGCATCCAAAAATTGATTGTCCCAGCTCTGTTCCTAAGTTGCCAGCTTGACACCCTGTTAGTATTTTGGCCATAAAATTTTTGTTTGACACCCAATCGTAAAAATTCAAATTGTTTTGGAAACTAGATTCAAAGGGATACTTGACATGTAAATATTTTTTAAAAATAAGTCCATTTGGTCTCCCAAAAATGTACTTTCCCGACTGTGTTTCAGTAAAATTTTCAAGCCAAAATGTCACCAAAAATTTAATAAATGAAATTTGACCCCCAAAAAGTAACCAAAATAGGTGTGAATGTTTTTAATGATGTAAATTTAAATATAACATACATCCCTACCAAAAATTTCAAGCATTAAGCACCTATATTGACTTACACAGTCTGTTGCAACCGCAGCTGCAACTCTTAAAAAATGACACAATGTTGAAATAAAGCATGTGCATTTTTATGGAAAATAAAAAATAAATACATATCATGATGTGCAACACACACATCTCAAACTCATAAATGTTTACCTGTAGCACAGTCATAGCTGGGTGTTGCAGCTCACTGTCACAGCTAGTGTTGCAGCTCACTGTCGCAGCTGAGAGTAATCACAGCTGAGAGTAATCAGTCACAACTGGGTGTTGCATCTCATTGTCACAGCTGGGTGTTGCAGCTAACAAATTCATGCCAAATTTCAAGCTTGAAAGGTTCCATAATCATTGACTCATTTTCCTGTGGATCCTTCATTCAACTTCCCTAATTACTGTAATTTTGTTTTCATGATATTTTTATTTTTATTTGTAACAAATAGAGACAAATTGAAATTGGGAAATTGATGACAAAAAAATGACTTAGGCATTTTGTTCAAATAGTCAATGATTCTGAAGCATTCATGAAAACATCTCATACCCATTCCTTATCTTTCTACTTTCTGATCTTCTAGATCGCAACAAGACACAGGAAGAGAGCATACTTATTCAAAAATAAAAACTTAAAAAAAACAAAAGCATAGTTTTATTATGTTATTCTACCCTACCCTATTCTACTTGGAAAGAAAAAAAATTCAAGTGTATGCATATTTCCAATGGAGCCATTTTCAAAGAAGTGACTCAAGTATGCTCATACTCCCAATAGAAAAATATAACTTTATGAATGCTAGGATATGAGAGATCAACTTCCCTTGAAATGATGGTGCCAAGAATTGGTGAAGTATGGAATGATGCTGCAGACCGATGACAAATTGAAACCAAGTTTCAATATAGTCTTTGTTCCCTTGATTGCTCATGGTTGTTACACCATGAAGATCCTTATTAAACTGATCTTCCTCAATGCATAAGAGTTTCGGATCTAATGATGTGAATGATGCTTTTGGTTCCAATGGTTGTTCTCCATCAAATATTACGTGTGTCTTGTTGATCTTGTCTACTTGCTTATGAGGACTAGAAGAACCTCCATCTGCAAAACTTAGATTTAAAACATGTTCAAGCCTTGTATGGATTTGCTGCAACAATGCACAGCCTTTTTGCAGTGGTGTAGTTGATGTAGAACAAGAGGGAAATGTAGGAACATTTTGCAGTTCAGCACTATAAGCATACTGTACTGCTTTATTATGGTTAGGGTGGAGGGTGGATTGGACAGGAAATTGTATTGGATACCAAGGAGTTTGATGAGAAAATAGATGTGGCTGATGTAAATGATTGATTTGTGAGGTTGATATTGAAGGACCAACTTGTGTTGCAGCATGAGGGAGAGTGGCCATATGATCATAAGATGGGCCATTCCAACCTTGTGGATAAGGTAGGTAAGAGTTAAATTGAGGCTGCAACAACTGCCATGGTGGAAGAGTATTCAATGATTGAGTATGAGAGTAAGGAAATGGAGGGATAGAATTTTGAACCATAGATGTAGGCCATGGTTGACTTGACTGTTGCAACGAGTTGGCTACAGCTCCCAGATCTCTATGATATGTTTCTTTCATCCTTGGTAAGGAGGGACAATGATTTATGGAATCCTTCAAGTCACATATACCACAACTTTCAAAACTATCCAAAGGGAAATCCCTTGCTTTTCTTATTTCCTCATGCTTTTTCTTATCCTGCAAAATACCCAATTGTGAATCAGCTTTATAAATTTCAAATAAATTGTTGATTTCGGCTCGTAAAACTCTTGTTTTTGCAGCAGATTTCAAAAATAAAGATAAAAGTTCCTTATAATTCTTACCAGTCTTGAAGTTTCCTCTTGAATACCTTCTACATAACTCACAAATATCATCATATGCTAACTGAAATACATTACATGTTCCTATCAGATTTAATATTTCTAAATATTCAACTTGGATTCCCTTGAGTAGAAGTGTTTTTAAGATCTCCTTCCCCAGTTTTCTCTGTTTGGATCTTTGGAGATTGTATTGAAAGCGTTCTATATATTCCTCCAGGCTCTCTTCTTTTCCTTGTTTCATTTTGAAGATGTCTTCATTGACCCTGCAATAATCTTGGTACCTTTTCAAGAATACATGTTTCATGTCTTCCCACGTTTGTATACAATCCCACCAAGGCTCATGAACCATCGGAGGGTTGTTCCTTTTAGAGTAAGGGGAAACACATTCAACTTTTGATCATCAGCACAATAACCATATCCTCTACAAAGTACTTCAAATTGAAATAAAAATACATCAGGGTCTTCATTTTCCAAACCGTGAAAATTTGGTAGAACATGTGGGGGAATTCTTTTCATTGGTGCCACTCCTCTTGAATCTTTGATGGGAAATTTGAAGGGAACAAATTATGCATCTTTCTTACCTACCATCTCTTCATTAGATTCTTCGTGTGCTATCTTGAGGCTTCTCCTTCGAATGTTATTGTCAACTTGTTAACAGAATGGGTGGTGCTTACAACACCACTAAGGGGAATGATAAGATTTGTGCTGCAAAGATTGAAAATGAAATAAAACTGAATGTAAAGACAGAAAATTCACACTCAAAATAAATTCAATAAACTGAAATGTAATAATGCAACCTACATGCCCTACTTTAACAATGCATCTACAAAACAATGTTAGATGTACTTTTGCACAATTAATAACTTCCCCGGCAACGACGCCAAAATGTCATGCCCACTATATGTCAGTTAATTAAAACTTAACATACAGGGTGCTAAACATAAATTATCAACCCGAGGAAGTCTTTTATTTCAAATCTATCATGCAAGATATATGCAAGCAAAATTTCTACGTGACATTGTTATCTATTGGTATGCAATCGTAACTAGTTGTAGACTAGATCACACATGCTTGAAAAGAAATCAACCCTAAGCCTATTCATAAAATCACATTGTAAAGCTAATCACACTTAAACAAAATCAATTATCATGAAACAAGTTCTACTTGCATACATCTAAAATAATTGTTATGTTGGCCAACGATCTACCAAATTAATTATCAACACAATGATTATGACAAATCTAATGAATGAAAACATACAACTACGATAAGCTTAATGAATGAAAGCATGAATGAAATAATAAACAAATCTAAACAATAACACCTCTACAATCAACACTACCAGCATCTGCTCAGGGAAGAGGGCCATTCCTCCACTAAGCAGAGCTGGATCTCCACAATGAAAGTCTACAACTCCAGAATTAAGAAATTGCCAGCATGTATTATCAGAATGAAAGTATTACAATGGATCTGGATTAAATCCTACATCATAACATTGTTTTCTCTCCTATTCCTCCATCTCCTATCATCCCCTTCTCAATGAGATTGATTACATATTTATACATAAAATTATCTCATGGAAATGAAGAACTGAACCCCCAGCTTATGATCTGTAATAGCTGAAACATGGTCGTAACTGCTGGCAACTTTGGAACCGACCGCAACACCAAATCTAGAAAATACCCTCTCGAAGAACCACCTACATATTGCAAACCATGGTTTTGTTTGGTGATTTCCTCACAATTTAGTAAAATGAGGATGTTACGCACAAAATCCATGTCTCGGATTTTTTAGATTCATTTCCATATGCCCGCAAATCAAGATGCAAATCAAAGTGTTCTTATGTGGCATGCATTTTCGGTTAAGGCTGTAACAGCTGGCTATGAGCGTTCTGGACGTGACAAATCACTCCAAAAACTATCATTAATAAAATTATGCATAATAGTATTTAATTCATCAAAGATAAGGAAAATAATCAGTATTAACCACTTAAACATCAATGGAAGTAGCATGTTGTTTTACGCATAGCTACAAAAAATGGATGGAAAATGGAATGATAAATGGGCGATAATAGTAACAAAATGGATGAAAGATATGTTGATAAGTGATGGAAAAATGGACAATTCTAGGGCCCAACAGTATACTTTGATTAGAACTATCATGGCACTTGCATCCATGATGAAGTGGGATTTACACCAGATGGATGTGAAAACAACTTTTCAAAATGGTGTGATCGAAGAAGAAGTATACATATAACAACCACAAGGATTTGAATTTGAAGATAGACATACACACGTATGCAAGTTGAAGAAGGCCTTGTATAGTCTTAAACAAGCTCCTCAAGCTTTGTATGAAAGGATAGATAGTTTCCTGTCGAGCATGGGCTTTACCAAGAGTAAAGTTTATCCTAACCCTTACCTCAAGGTTGTAAAAGATGAACCTGTCATCCTGTTACTATATGTGGATGACTTATTCTTGATAGGGAATGAGAAACAGATTAAGGAAAGGAAGAAGAAACTAGCAGAAGAATTTGAGATGAAAGACCTTGGGTTAATGCATTATTTCCTAGGTTTGGAAGTATGGTAAAGTTTAGAAGGAATATTTCTCAACCAAGGAAAGTATGCAGTAGAGATATTGAAAAGATTCAATATGTTGGAATGCAAAGCCTTGGCCACTCCCATGGATTCCAACTTAAAGTTGTTAACCGATGACTCATCAAAGTTAGTGGATGTGACTCTTTACAGACAGATCATTGGGTCATTAATGTACTTAACAAATACCAGACCAGACATTTGTTTTGCTATGAACACCTTAAGTCAATATCTAGTTCAACCTAGACGGGTTCACTTGGTAGCTGCAAAACATGTGATGAGATATTTGAGAGGGACTATAGAATTTGGTCTATACTATGATAATATCCATGAGTACAGATTGTATGGATATACAGATGTAGATTGGGCCGAAAGTATCTCAAAAAAAAAAAGTACATCAGGTGGATGTTATAGTCTAGGATCTGCTATGATTTCATGGTTTAGCAAAAAGCAATCCAGTGTTGCTCTAAGCACTATCGAAGCAGAATATATAGCAGTTTGCTCTACTAGTTGTGAAGCCATATGGCTTCGGAAGCTGCTGTCAGGATTATTCAACCTAGAGTTGGACAGTACCGTGATTCTATGTGACAACCAAGGATGTTTAAATATGACATAGAACCCTGTGTTCCACGACAAAACAAAGCACATAGAAATCAGGTATTTCTACATTCAAGATATGATGTAGAAAGGAGCCATAAAGCTCCAGTATGTGAGTACTGATGTGTTGACGAAGCCTCTGTCCTCGGTAAAGTTCGAACACTTTCGAGATAAGCTTGGTGTGGTTCGAAAAGAACTTCCCTGAAAGGGGGAGTAGTGATGTTGCAATGGGATTGTATCATCCCTGGGCACTTGCCCTAAAGTGATCTAATGACCTCAGTCTTCGAGGATGAAGAGGGATTTTATCATCCCAAGACATATGTCCATAATAGATCTGATGACTTTGGTCATTGAGAATGTGGCAGGATTGTATCATCCTTGAACTTTAGTTCAGAACGGATCCAGTGAACTTTGGTCATTGAGAATGTGGAAAGATTGTATCATCCTTGAACTTCGGTTCAGAGTGGATCCATTGAATTTCGGTCATCAAGAATGTGGTGGGATTGTATCATCCTTGAACTTCGGTTCAGAACGGATCCGGTGAACTTCGGTCATCGAGAAGGTGGCAGGATTGTATCATCCTTGAACTTCGGTTCAGAATGGATCCGGTGAACTTCGGTCATCGAGAAGGTGGCAGGATTGTATCATCCTTGAACTTCGGTTCAGAATGGATCCGGTGAACTTCGGTCATCGAGAATGTGGCAGGATTGTATCATCCTTGAACTTCAGTTCAGAACAGATTTGATGAAATTCGATCATCAAGAAGCTGGAAGGATTGTATCATCCTTGAACTTCAATTCAGAATGGATCCGGTGAACTTCGGTCATCGAGAAGGTGGCAGGATTGTATCATCCTTAAACTTCAGTTCAGAACAAATCTGGTGAACTTCGGTCATCGAGAAGGTGGCAGGATTGTATCATCCTTGAACTTCGGTTCAGAATGGATCCGGTGAACTTTGGTCATCGAGAAGGTGGCAGGATTTTATCATCCTTGAACTTCATTTCAAAACAGATCCGGTAACTTCGGTTCAGAATGGATCCGGTGAACTTTGGTCATCGAGAAGGTGGCAGGATTGTATCATCCTTGAACTTCAGTTCAAAACGGATCCGGTAACTTCAGTTGTCGAGAATGTGGTAGGATTGCATCATCCCTGGACTTTAAGTCCAAAAGAGATCCAAAGACTTCTTTGTCTTTGTACTATGGTTTGCAGATTGTTGCTGATGATGATGATGTTTCTAATCGAAAGATTCGAGTATGATGATGATGATGTTTCTAATCGAAAGATCAGAGTGTGATGATGATGATTTTTTTATCAAAAGATCAGAGTATGATGATGATGATGTTCTTGATTGAAAGATCAGAGTGTGATGATGATGATGTTTCTGATCAAAAGATCAGAGTATAATGATGATGATATTCCTGATCAAAATATCAGAGTGTGATGATGATGATGTTTCTGATCGAAAGATCAAAGTATGATGATGTTTCTGATCGAAAGATCAGAGTATGACGACAATGATGTTTCTGATCGAAATATCAGAGTGTGATGATGATGATGTTTTGATGATGATGTTTTTGATTGAAAGATCAGAGTGTGATGATGATAATGTTTTGATGATGATGTTTCTGATCGAAAGATCAGAGTATGATGATGAGGATGTTTTGATGATGATGATGTTGCTGCTGATTGAAAGGTCAAAGTGATGAAGATGTTGTTGCTGATCGAAAGGTCAAAGTGCTGAAGTTGTTACTGATTGAAAGGTCAAAGTGATAAATATGTTGTTGCTGATTGAAAGGTCAAAGTGTTGAAGATGTTGTTGCTGATCGAAAGGTCAAAGTACTGAAGATGTTGTTGCCAATCGAAAGGTCAAAATGATAAATTTGTTGCTGATCAAAAGGTCAAAGTGCTGAAGATGTTGCTACTGATCGAAAGAGTCAAAGTGCTAAAGTTACTACTGATCGAAAGGGAAAAGTGCTAAAGGTGTCTTTGCTACTAAAGATTGAAGTTGAAGACTAAAGAACTGATGATGATGTTGACGGTCAAAGTGTTGCTATTGTTGAAGACAAAGATGAAGACTATATGATGTTGAAAAGCTTCCAATGATTTATAGATGTGTTACCCTGATGATGTTGATGATGTTCTCTATCTCTCTCCTACTATTGTTGTTGTTGATGTTGTTGTAGAATACCCTTCTTGTTAAGGGGGAGTGTTGAAATATTGTAACTTCAAAGAATATTCTATATGTATCTTTTTGTGGTCCCCGATGATCCTACTAGGAGAACCACTTGTATTACTTTGTACCCCAATGCTTCTAATTGGAAGAACTAATAAGAGTCATGAGGTAGTCCCCTCTAATTGTAAATGTGGGTCATTAACACCCCAGTGTGGTTACTTGAGCCTACATATGTAACTCAAGCCTACATGATTAACTCGATCCTACATGTCGGATTTAATTATTAAAGTGAACAGATGAATATAAATAGAGGTGTGGTGCTCCTCATTTGGAACACACACACTCTCACTTGTGTAGCGCATTAGTGAAGAAGAGAGAAGTAGCTGGAGAAGGAGGAGGATCAGGCTTTGATCTCCTTGTTGGATTTATCTTTTATCTTTTGGGGCATCTATATTGAGGAAGCTTTTGCTGGGTTTTTCAGTTTAGGGTTTTCCTAGGATAAATATGTGTTGTTCTTGTGATATTGTTTCTTTCAGTGATCCTGTTTATATGCTTTTGTTATGAAAATGAAATGAAATACTGATGTTCTAGCTAAGCATATGAAGTTTTAACATAATGCATATCAAAACATATGTTTTATGTCCAAATGTTTTGTCCCGCGGGATTTTATTTTTCCATCATTCTGTGCTATAGTCAAAGCAATTAACACCGATTACAGCACCAATTTTTGGCCCTAAATGTAACCTTGTTGGGGTTCTAAAGTCGACGGACGTTGTGCCCCATTTTGCACCTATTTTTGTTCCTAAAAACTGCGCTCGATTTTGAGTCGAAGCATACCCTAGGGCCAATATAAGTTCAACAATATTCACTTGGTGCACAGTTGTTATGACTATTCTCATTGTTGTGTATGACATTATCCAAAGGAGGCCATGGATAGAGGACATGGATTGTGTAGAACTGCTAAATAGACTAGAGGAAAGTGGGTGGAAATAGATCTAACAATAGAATCTACAGATACAATAAAGGTAAGAAGACAAAGCAACTTGAAACAAAGGAGGAAGGTGTTTATGAATTCACAAATGCTACAACATAGATGAGATAAATTCATTTTCTTGTCCATGAGGCCTTTGAGGTCAAACTTTTTGGTTTCAAATTTGTAGAAATGGTGATTAAATGTCATTCTATGATCAAGGGAAACATTTGAAATTATGGGGTGGTCGTTTGGGATAGGGATGTTGGATACTTTTCTTGTTGAAATTTGGGCTCAATGTATATACCCAGGTTCATAAAATTGTTTTTTTTCAAATCCAAAACATGATATCAATATGTCAAATATATGATTAAAGTGAGGTTTCTTGTGTTAGATATCATATTAGTTGAAATGATATAATTGGTGTACGAAACATTATTGACTATGTTGTGTATTATAGGGCCCCAACAAGGCCATGGTAACATATCATGTCATATCTAATGAGAACACAACTCTTTACCTAGGACATCAGGTACTCAAATTTTGACTTGACTTTGAAAAAATTGAATTGATGGCATTTGTGTGCTACGTCCATATTTTTTCACAATACTATTAAAATTTATAGTGTTTTATTCAATTGTGACATAAATAATGCATGTAGTTGATTATGTTAGATGTATATTGGAGCAAATGCAAAGCATGGGCGTTCAACAACAAAAGAAAAAGATATGTATATGGACGTGGACCTAAAACTGTTAAATCATGTAGAAGACAATGGGTGGAAGAGGATATGACAATTGATCCTATGGACACAACAAATTATTGCATTGAACAAGAGGTTAGTCAAGACTATAGTACATGGGATGGATGCTTTGAGAAAATTGTTGTTTGTGGATGTTCTGTGTGTTGTGGAAAGAAATAATTCAAATGAGAAATTGTACATAGACATTACATAGATGATGAGTTTCTAGTAGCTAGTATTTCTCCTACAATCGATTCAAATCCAATAGGAATGGTGGTAAGGAATTTTCCAATTTGATATAAATAATATGAATAATTATTTTAAACATCGTTTTACATTATTCAGATTTTTTTCTTAATGTATACTTGCACGATAAAGTTCTTGGTTTAAATTTTCCTAGCGCACCGACTTCCATCCTAGAGGGCAATTTTTATTTATTAGATGATACATCCAACAAAACTGTGTCCATGCATACCAGCTCGGAATACGAGAAATTGATGAAAACAAGTAACACTAGAACAAGAATCGGTTTAAATATGCATAATTTACATAAAGACAAGGGGAAGGTGGAGTACATACCCTATGATAATGAATGTGATGGAGATGATGACTTGCCCCTAAATTTGAGAACGATTTAAAAAGAGCCATTTGATTGTTGACTATATTGTGCTTGGCCTAGTTATCAACAACTACCTAGCCTTGTACGAGGTGTTTCAATTTTGGGGATACAACTACATGATACAACCCTCCAATATTCATGGAGTGAATCTAGGCCTCTTTATTGTCCAAAATGTACATGTGGGATCTAAACATAAAAACAATTCACAACAAACCACTAGGAGATTAACACCATATTATGGTTGATCATATTACGATGGTGAATGGAGAAGGCTAGCATAATATAATCCTTCAATGTCAGCATATGGTCTAAATTTGAATATGTATAAACATTATATCCAACTTGAAAATGGAAAAGAAATTAATATAGTTAATCTTATCTATATACATGGGCGTGCATACACACACAAAAATATTGTAGTATTTATAAATAGTAGTAAGTGAAGGGACCCTACTGTAAGATTGACTTGTCAATTTGTCGAGTTATAAATGATAAAGATGGATATATGGAAATAGATGTTGATATATTGATAATGGTTGAGGCTATTGTGGACCTTAACATTGGGGATAAGTTATTGATTGATTACCCCTTCTTAAAACGCATTCCCGCAAAAAAGAAAAGGGAAGAACAAGGTCTCCCTAAGGATGTTCTTAAGGGAAAAAAACCAAATAATAATCAATGAGTGTGGACTGATGTTTTATAATCTATGTTGTCAAAATTGTGTTTTATTTTAAATTATTGTATAAAATAAGTAGTCTATAAAATAATGTTGCATGATTCAATTGATGCATATATGTTCATACATTCTATATTTTTATTTCTTAATATAGTTTGATTATATTCCTTTGAAATTGATACATTTATGATTTATCCATTAAATAATGTTTGTGTTTGTTGATAGGTAGAATATATTGATGATACACCTACCAATACCCAAGACCAAACCGGGTTATTATGATTTGGACAGGATGATCCAAACCATACGAGGTGAAAAGAGAAACATTGAAGAGAATACTACCAATTGAGAAATTTGAAGAACTGATGAGATTAGCATACATTGATGACATGCCACCTAGACTTAATGATGACGATGACAGTGAAAATGTAGTGCATGAAGAAGGATTGACTGAAATGCTGACATCATTATTTGGGTATGGAAACAATGATGAAAATTATGATCATATGGTTGACACTAATGATTATAGCAGGAGTAATTACCACCAAGGTAATCTTGATGACAACAAACCAAAAGATCCAATTAAGCAAGCATCCAAGACACCTGTGTTCAAATAGGGTGCAAGTAGAACCTCAAAACTAGCATGCACATTAATATTATTGGAAATCAAGTCAGTATTTGGTTGGTCAAACAAAGGATTCACTATTGTACTAAAGTGAGTTCAAATCTATTTCTTACTTTGCATTGTCAATTGTATATGTAATTCATAAACATTTATCAACTTAATTTATATTTCTTTAAGGTGATTTTAATACCATAGATTGTATAAAAACAGTCATAATATAGATTGACATATCAAACATGTTCATCATAAGTCAAACATTCAATTGATTTAATCTCTTGCAATCTTATATGGCACTAAAAACTAAAATATTCTCTGAAGAGAATGTGTTCCCATCAAATTTCAGATAAGCGCATCATTTGTTGGTTGAGTTGGGGATTGAATATAAGTGAATTCATTCATGTGTTAATGGCTGCATTTTATATAGAGATAAATATCAGAACAAGGTAGAATGTCTTGTATGGAAAGAGAAGAGATATCTTACAGATGCATAAGATCCTACAATACCAACTAAGGTTTTACGACACATGACAATTATTCCTAGACTTCAACAAATGTTTTGTTGCAATTCGCTTGCACAATTGATAGATTGGCATGCAAAGAATAGGAGTAAATATATACTCATGTGAATTTCGACAGACTGCAAAGCAATGAAACACATAGAGGAAAAATGGACAAGAAAATTCAGAGATGAACTCCATAGTACTGGTTTGGGATTACTATTAGAATATAATCCGTTAGGATTATTGTAAATAAATAAATAATTAGGAATTTGAATAGTTGCATAAGAAGGTGAAAAGGCTGGTTCTCAACCGCCTCATTGTAATGTATAAATTAATGTTTTATCCATGAATAGAATTGAATCGGGAGTTATTACCAACAAGTGGTATCAGAGCAAACGCTGCCATAACTCATGCCTGTTGCCAGTCTGCTCATTCATCTGCCCATTCTCTTTCCTCAATCTGCAGATTGCATGCATTGGTGCATGCGCTGGCTGCTCTAACGCTCCGCTCAGCCCCATCCAATCCATCCACTACTTGATCTGATAATCCGCTCCCTTTGCTGCACTATTGCATTTTTTGTGAAGGAATACAGAAAACCTATTTTTCTATGACCGTAAAGAATATCAGTGCACCATCACCAAGTTGCTGCGAGCTCAGTTTTTCCAGAAATTTATTTTGCGTTCTTTTCCATAAGTTTTTGTGACTTGTATTTTCATCCTCTTTTGCCCTATCCAATAAAGAGAAATCATTGGATACCTACTGTAATTTGTTGGAGTTTTTAAGCTGTTGACTCATTATAATCCTCCATCTGAAGCTGCGTGACTCCTCCATCTGAAGCTGAGAGCAGATTGCCGCGACCTCTCATCTACACTCTTTCCTATATGCCACTTACTGTTTATTTGTATCTTGATGCTGTGATATATGTTAAAGGCTGCGATATAGTGAGAAGACTGAACGCTGAAATAGCATGGTGGAAAGAAAAACCCTAATTCGAGTGAGTCCTAATCCTTTTTTTGTTCGTGACCTATCAATCTCTGCATCTCCTTCGCGGTATCTTGGAGGATACCAATCATTGAGTTATATTGTGATATCTCCATTGATAAGGCTGAGCTAAGATTGTGCATTGCTGCACATATTGAACCATTGTTTCATTTATGCTTTTGAAAAATGTACTTGCGAAGATATGTGGAGTTTCAGGGAATGTCTGATGGAACGTGGTAGTGTGATCGCTGCTTGTTGTGGCGATTTGTACGTATTCCTAAACTGAGATATCACGAAGTATGATGTTCACAATAACATTTGGACTGCTGTGGCTTCTCTTCCTCAAAGTTGTGACGTGAACAAACTGCGTTGAAGAGTAATATAATTTGAAGACTGCGTTGGTTTGAAGAGACTGCGTTGAAGAATGAAGACTGCTGGCTGCGTTGGAGACCTACGATGTGGATGTGGTGGGCTTTGAAGTCATGAAACCTATTCTTGAGTTCCAATACTCTGTCCCGGTAATCTGCCTGGAGAAGGTTGTGGAACGTGACTATTGTTGCCAGGGCATAAACCCTAATTTTTTTGGAATATCATTGAGTTTTGGAGCTGAATATATATTGAAAGTTGTTGTCCCTTTTGCTGGTTTCACCATTTGCATTGCTTCCTTTTGGAAGCCATCAAAATCTGCATCGTTCAGAATCTTGAATGATGGGCTTGGAGAGAAGACATTAGACAGCTGATGGAGAGTTACACACTCAAGGCCACTCAATCCGAGCTTCATCCTGCAAATTGAGATTGAGATTTGAAGGTGCGTGGAGAGTGGTTGATATATATGTTGCATGGAGAGTGACTGATATATATCTTTTATGCTGAATAATAATGTATGTTGTATATCATGCTGACTGATATATTATGATTGATATGCTGACTGATATTATGCTGAATATTGAAGAATAATGTATGCTGATTAGTGCACTAGTGGAAGTGTTGTGTGTAAAAAGTGCCATCTCTTGTGATCCATGTAGAGAAAAATCCTTGTGTTTCACACCATTACCAATTGCATAAAGACCCTGAGGGCTGCGAATTGGTACTAAATTTCTTCTCCTGAATTGTTGCGAATTGAAGTTGCGATACTGTCATTATATCACTTTAAAACCTGAAGTTGAGACTGTAAATCACCTTGGCAGATACTGTAGACCTACAAGGTTATTTTTTTTTCATATCAAGTTCATTATTGTAAATTACACTAACAGTTGTAAAAATGCAATCTTTGGCATCTAATATTGGTGCTTCCCTTGCCGGCAAAGACCAATCCAAAGACCCTTCCAAGGGAGATTGCAGCAAGAGAGGACGAGGAAGAAGAAATTTCAAAGGCAGAGGGGGCAGAAACAACTTCAGCAAAAGATTAGATTTGCAGTGCAAGCGTTGCGGAAAGACTAGGCACACATCAGTTCAGTGTTGGGCTTCATGGGACTCCATCAAAGACAAGCATAACCAGAAGAAAGATGACAGTAAAAATCAAGATGCTAGTAAATCTTTTGATTCTGCTCATTGTATTGTTGCACATTGTAATCTTGGAATTAATGAAATGACTTCACTTTCATCTTACAAAGATTGTTGGATGCTTGATACTGGTGCAACATCACACATGACATTTAGAAAAGATTTTTTTGAAGAACTTAATGAAACAATAGATGGCATAGTTTAATTTGCAGATAATTCAAGTATTAAACCAAAGGGAATGGGCACCATTCAACTGAAGATGCCTGGATTCCCTGATTTCTTGTTGAAGAATGTTCTCTATCTTCCAGAGTTGCAGAGAAGCCTGCTGTCCATGGTGGAGATTCGACAGCAAGGCCATTCCATCCACATGTTTGATGGAATAGTTGAAATAAGAAAGTCCTCTGACAACCAAGTCATCATGACTGGATACGAAGATGGAAAGCTGTTGAAGCTCAAGGGTTCATCCGCAAGATTTCAGAACTATGCCTACCTCTCTCAGCATGGAGAAGGTAATATGTCATCTAGTTCATTGTGGCATGAAAGATTTGGTCATCTAAATTATAACAGTCTTCGTTTGTTGAGAAATAATGGTGTATTTGCTTTTCCCACCATTCCCAAAGAGAAGAATAAATGTGATGCATGTATATTAGGGAAACATAGTAAGCTGCCATTCCATGAATCTAATTTCAGAGCAAGTAGGAAATTAGAATTAGTACATTCTGATTTGTGTGGCCCATTGCCAACTCCTTCAGCAAATGGGAATAAGTATTTTATGACATTTGTTGATGACTACTCAAGAATGTGCTAGATTTACTGTTTAAAGACAAAATCAGAAGCATTTCAAACATTCAAAGACTTTCATGCATTGATTGAAAAACAAGCACAATAAAAAATTGGTACACTTCGTACTGATAATGGGAAAAAATACACTTCAAATGCTTTTGAAAATTATCTTTGCCAAAATGGAATTGCATATCAGACTACAGTTCCCTACAATCCTCAACAAAACGGTGTAGCAGAAAGAATGAATAGAACCATAATGAATATGGTTTGCTCAATGATGTTTTTCAAGAATGTAAAACTAATGTTTTGGGGTGATGCAGTAAAATGTGCAGCATATTTGAGAAATAGAAGTCCCTCAAATGCTCTTAATGACAAGACTCCACATGAAATGTGGTTTGGCCATCTCCCTTCAGTCAGGCATCTCAGAGTTTTTGGTTCCACCTGTTATGCCTTGATTCCGAAGGAGCAAAGAAACAAGCTTGGTGCTCGAAGCAGAAGATGCATTTTCCTGGGGTACAAAGAATACTCCAAGGCATACCATTTGTATGATGAGGTAAATAAGAAATTTGTTATTTCCAAAGATGTCATTTTTCTTTAAACTAATAAAAATGACCAGTCCATTGAGAGACAGCTTGATCATTTGGAAAGTTATCGTCATCCAAAGACATATTCTGAAAATGAATATGAAATTCCAAACCTTGAAGGGGGGATTCCTATTTTGGATCAACCTTTGGAATTTCCATATGAAGCACCAACTCCCCCGCATGAAGAAGTTCCTGCTGCTTCACCTGATCAAGAGATTCAACTGGATGACGTAATTGAGAGAATTGAAAGACTCTCAATCAATGATGAAGCACCACCAGCTGATCAACTAGGACCATCACAGAAGATTCCTAAATGGGCCACAAAGACACTTGAAAGTGTCCATCAGGATGAAGTTGGAAAGACGGGAACGAGAAGTTTGAAAAGACATGGAGGAGAAGCATATAATTCAAGTGATGACATGGATGTATCATTTGATTGTGAATTTAATTTATCTGCTAACTTTGAACCAACTTCCTTTGAATAAGCGTCTACTCGAGCTGAGTGGAAAGAAGCTATGCAGAATGAGTACAATGCACTCATAAAGAATGGAACTTGGAAGCTGGTTGACCCTCCAGTTGGAACCAAACCAATTGGCTGCAAGTGGGTGTACAAGAACAAATAGATATCAGATGGCTCACTTGACAAGCACAAAGCGAGGCTTGTAGCAAAAGGCTATGCACAGAAAGAAGGAATTGACTATGAAGAAACATTTTCTCCTACATCAAAATGGGCTACCATCTGTACCTTACTCTCTTTAGCTTCTCAGAAAGGGTGGAAAGTTCATTAAATGGATGTGAAGACTGCTTTCTTGAATGGAGACTGGAAAGAGAATGTCTTCATGTCTCAGCCAGAAGGCTTTGTTGTGAAAGGAAAAGAACAAAAGGTATGCAAGCTTTTCAAATCCTTGTATGGCCTAAAACAAGCACCTCGCGCATGGTATGAAAAGTTAACCGAGCATCTTTTGAAGTTAAATTTCAAACATTTTGATCTTGATGATGCAACACTATTTATAAAGAAAGTTGGAAGATCTGTTGTGTATCTTGTGGTGTATGTAGATGATCTTTTGATGACAGGGAACAATGAGAGCTATATATCATCCATAAAGAAAGATTTGAAAAAGATCTTTGAAATGACAGATATGGGACATCTCCACTATTACTTAGGAATTGAAGTCACTCAACATCCTAAGTACATATTCCTATCTTGGAA
>LPNX010747007.1:3274-73759 GCA_001517045.1 Pseudotsuga menziesii | reverse complement strand
GATATTTCTTATGTTGTTGGCATACTTTCAAGGTTCATGCATAAACCTTGTGAAGGACACTGGTCAGTTGCAAAGAGGGTTCTAAGATACTTGAAGGGGAATCAAGACGTTGGACTCAAGTACTCTAAAGTGGATGACTTCAAACTTATTGGGTACTCAGACTTAGATTTTGATGGCGATAAGGAGACAGGAGTATCAACTTATGGATACACTATGAGTCTTGGATCAGTAGCTGTTTCATGGAGATCACACAAACAGTCAGTTCCAGCAAATTCAACAACAGAAGCAGAATATGTGGCTGCAGCTGAAGCAACAAAAGAAATAGTACGGCTCAGGAAGATACTTGAAGATTTGCAAGAAAAACAAGAGAAATCCACTCCATTGTTGGTCGACAATACTTCTGCAATCAAGCTGGCTAAGAATCCTAGATTCCATGATCGAACCAAACACATCAACACAAAGTATCATTTGATTCGAGATCATGTAGAGGCCAAGACAGTCCATCTTCGACATTATTCCACAAATGATCAAGTTGCAGACATCTTCACCAAAGCGCTTGGACAAGAAAAGTTTGAAAGATTCAGAAACATGCTCGGACTTACGAACACCCCTTCGGATTAAGAGGGGGATTGTTAGAATATAATCCGTCAGGATTATTGTAAATAAATAAATAAATAGGAATTTGAATAGTTGCATAGGAAGGTGAAAAGGCTGGTTCTCAACCGCCTCATTGTAATGTATAAATTAATGTTTTAGCCATGAATAGAATTGAATTGGGAGTTATTACCAACAATTACAATATATGGAGTGTGTCCATTCTCTTTCATGAGCACAAATAATAATGTTTATCCAGTAAGATTGATAGTATACAATATTCCTCAATGGATGAGTTTTAGAAAGGAGCACCATATGCCGAGTCTCATTGTTCAAGAAAAGATTCATGTTAAAAACATCGATGTTTATCTTGTCCCTTTTATTGATGAGATACAACTGCTATGGAAAGGCATAAGAATGTATGACATATCATGTCCTCCATCAAATAGGTCGTTCATATTGTAAGGTGTGCTATGATGGACTATCTATGATTTCCCAAGACTTTTGTTTTGGTAACATAAAATATTTGTGTATTTACACTCATGTTTTATTTTCATCGATACTTTCATACTTACTTTTACAATATTAGTTTGATGATATTAACATTGCTTATTGAACTACATGGCTTCAAACAAAGGGGGAATTTACATGTCTAAGATGTGCATAACAATTTCAAGGGAGGTATTCTAAATATCTACATAAATTTATTTTTGCAAACAACATGGTTTTTCTACCACCAAATCATAAGTTTAGAAATCGCCTGAAGAATCAATTCAATGGAAAAGTTGAAAATATAATCCATCCTATGATTATGGGTCTAGGTGATTGGATAAAGAAATATGAAGATGTTGAATTTAATCTTTGGGAGGATTTTTTATCGGGGTGATTCGATTGAAGATCCAAAACAAGTTGTAGTTAATATGCCAGAAGGAATTAAAAGGAAACCCATATTTTATGATATCCCTTGCTGGAAGGATATATCCATATCTCATCTATTATATCCTATGCACATATTAAAAAATGCGATAGATTCTACATTTCAATGTATATCAGGAAAATACAAGGAAACCTTGTCTTCAATGAGAGATACCGCTCTTTTGTGTACCAAAATTGATAGAATATATTTGTGGCCAAACATGGAAAATGAACCATATGCAGAAGCTCCATGGATTTTGAAAAAAAAAAGAGCTAAACCAACTAAAAAATCCATTTGTTCAATAAGGACATGTACTGGCTATGCATCATCATTGGAAAAATCTTTATAGTTGATGGACATATCACGGGATATAAAACACATGATTTTCATCATTTTATGAAGGTATTATCATTTCTTAACTTTTATTGGTAACATTAATTAAGTACTAAATTTATTTTGATATTCTATTGTGTGAGAAAAATTACCAATGACATTTGATAAATGTGTTTGATGGCATATAATGCCATTGGAAATTAGGGGGGATTCATGTCTTACCATTGACTTATGGACCACCATAAATCGATTGCCAATATTTACAGGGTATGTGTTACAAAATGTTCATGTGCGAGAGACACAAAGGTATTATATTTCTTTTTTTATTTTTGACTAAATGGTGGTACTAATTTAGTATTCTTATATTAAGTGGGTGACCTCCAAGTAGATCCACAAATGTGAAGCGCCAAAATGGAAGAAGTAAATTGCAGAAATTGTATGTTTATTTGAAAAGGAACTATGTACAAGTTTCATGGGCCTACAATTCCATTTACTTATACACCTAGTCGATGAATTGAATTGGTGGGAATTGTATCAACAAGGTGGATGTTTCTCTTTGAGAGGTACATGAAAAACACAAAAGGAAAATCCAAAGGGTTGCATGGCTAAAGGGTATGTATTGAATGAATTTTTTTTTCCTATGTGAATTACTTGGTAAGTATTTTGGAGATGGGACACGGTTTTGGGATGAAGAATGAGGATCAAATATTATTGATAAAGAAAAACACAATCTAATGGAATTAAAGTAGAAATTGGTAAGTAAATTCATGATCATTGTGGTCGTCTTTATTGCAACCATTAATTTACTCTATATTAATTTATCTATCAAATCAAAAGCATGACATTTGGAGTTTGAAATAAACATATTGACATGTAATAGGTGTAGACGAAAGCGCTATACTTGATAAGTTCGTTATGTACCACATGGAATTTATGAACAAATGGGTTGATTTATATGATAAAAGAGAGAGAAGAAATGTTATAAGCAAGGATACAATTTAAGAGATCGAATCCAAGGAATACTCCACTTAACACTGATCTGCATGGGAAATGGGGAAAATATTGCACACTAGAATGGGTTATTGAGCAAATTCAAAATCAAATAGAAGACACAAATATTGGTTTAAACATAACAGAAGATGAAATAAACATTTCTATAGGATGTGAAAGAAAGGTACAACTTGAATTTTAGAAAATGTTGTTTCAAATTAAATCTGACACTATTAAGTATTTAAATATTTGTCATTATATGTATTTTAACTGAAATAAATGGTCTTTCAAGGGAGAGGAAATATCCTATAATGTGGGAACATGGTTAACATTATCATGTAGAAAAGGTATATGTAAATAGGCAATCCTTTGATCGTGCTATCATGGTTGATTTCAAGAAATCCAGTCTAGCAAGCTCAAAAGATAAGAATATCATTTAAGGGAATCTACAATAGGTTGGGAAAATACAAGAAATTATTGAGTTGGATTACCATTGTTTTAAATGTTGTATTTTTAAGTGTAGATGGTATGAAGCATTTGAGAGGACATGAAGACATGATACCCATAGTTGATTGTTTTCTATAGATTCATCAAGATTCCTACCAGAGGATAAGGAACCTTATGTTCTACCAATTCATTATGAGTGGGTATTTATTTAACTCAAACAAGAAGCAGTACTAGTGATCATTAATCTATTAATTAATAGTTTATTATGAATATGTGTGTGTGTGTTCGTGTGTTTATTAATCAATAAATTTGTTATAATGTATGTATAATATATGTATGCCATTCATGTGCGGGTACTTTTCTATGAAGATATTTTGGACCCGAAATGGGTATTTGTCATATATTATGATCGAGTACTAAGGCATGTATTTCATAATTCCTTAGTGGATACTTAACATAACAATAATAGACAACAAAATGAGACAAAGGGATTGCAGAACATTAAATAATTTGACATCCATGATGATGTTGAAGATGCTTATGTTCATGCAGAAGAAGGAAACATTCCAAACTTAGATGATCTTGTAGAAGACAACAATATGGATGGTACAGAAAATGATGATCCTAATATAGATCATCTAAAGTCAATTTTCAATGATGATGAAGATGATGAAAGTGAAGATGAGGATGATGAAAACACCACTTTAGCGGGATGAATATGTAAATGTTGAAAATGATACGCTGGATGACATTGTTGCAGACAATAATGTTAATGAGGAAGACTTATAAATTTTTATAATTATTTGTAATTCCTATTTTAAAAATGATTATTTTTTATGGTCCACACTTTTAAATGCTTCAGTAAAATTTGTGTCAATAAAAATTACCTATTGCAACATCCTTAAAGTGTTCAAAATTTGGTATTAATTGTTGGCAGAAAATATTAGGATTACTTGGAAATTAAGAGTTAACATGGTTAGTGGTCATTTATTGGTTGATAATGGTTTTGAGGTGTTGTTAGATTATTGGTTAGAATTTGACTGAACTAATATGGAGAGCCTATTGAATAATAATAACCGTTGTTGCCATGGATAGACAAACTGGGTCATGATGAATATGATTACGATGACGATGGAAATTGCATCCACGATGATGAGAATTATGTCCTTGAGTCTTAAAACCCTCCTATACCATCACGTCATGCACCTAATCTAAACGTGTAAAATTTCAATGCATACAAGAACATTTTGAAGAAATTTCAACATCCCCTCCATTCATTGCTCACCGTGTAGGGTGGATGGATGACATTGGTGATGGGCATATTGGAAGTCCCATAACATTAAAAGAGAGTTATGACAAAGATTCTATATCATTAAATTGGATATGGGACTTATAGGAGAGGAAATTGTACACTAGATTTAGACTAGCGTGTCTCTACATTTGGCCAATTTTGTTAGGTGATTTGTGGAGGCATAGACATGGATTGGGCTATTGAGAAAAGCACGCACTGATTTGTTTGATTTTTAACACTATATAAATATCCATTAGATCAAGTTTCATTCTATGGCACAATCTTTAAATACAAGAAACTCAATTTCTAATTGATTGTTATTTTTACTATAAAAAATTTGAGTAGATGAGATGTGATGGATTACTACATCTCTTGGAAGGGAGTCGATGATATAAAAAATTCATAATCATATCACTTTCTATGTAGTTAAAACATGGTTGAATAATTTTGTATTATTTTGTATTTCATATTTTCAATATTTTACGACTTCATGTGTACATATTTTCTTGTATCATTAATATTAATAGTTCAGAAATTAAATTAGAATTTTTATTGCAATTAGGTATGTTCATGATAGGTTGTTTAATAATTTGCAAGAAATGTATTCTTCCTTTGGCATTTTTTTTCAATATAGATTGGTCATAGTTCGTATCTTGTAAATACAAGGTTATATTTTACAATTCATTGGTGTTGGATATGGTAGAGGAGCTAGCTAATAGATTTTACAATTACTTCAAGAGTTATGTTGGTGTATTTTTTGTTCTTATTTTCTTGTTTTGCAAAGAATTTGCTTTATTGTCACAAGTAACAAGTAATTTAATCATTATAGATGTTATTTTGGAGATTGCAAAAGCTACAACCAAAATTCAAATAATGGAAATAGTTATATCAATTGTTCCTACTCTTGATGTAATATTAAAAATTGGTTAATAGGGCATATGAGGAAAAATGTTTTTCAAGTTCGTTAGCAAGTGGCTACTTTAAATTCCATAGCAATTCAAGTTGTATATTATCACTACTCTCTTTCTAGAGTATTATATTAGAAATATTTTTCATGGTTAAATAGTTGTTTGGATTTGAATAGTTTTTTAATAGAATGTTTTTCATAACCTAATGTGTGCTCACCAAAATTGTGCAATCTGAACAATTTAAGTTTTTTTTTTCTTAAATATCCCTAACTTGCAGGAGTGGAATGTGGTATAATAAACCATGACCCAAGGGAACCTAAGCCATCAAAAATACCCTAGGATTGCACCCATCCTGGACTATGCCAACCTCAACTTGGTTGGATTTTTGTGTGTTTGTTGGCTTTCTCGTCCTTGAGGCCTAGGTTCAACCCTCCTTTTTGGTCAACTTAACAAAGCCCAATATATGCTCCCGACAGAGCAGAGCCCAGCCGGTAGCACCTATGACCCACATGCCCTCTCACTCGAGATATCTTAGTTCTATGGGTAACTACTAGAACCATGTTTCTGTAGTTTGTGTGGGAAGGTGTTTTAAGTCCTTGGCCCTGCTCCAAGGTTTCCAACGAAAACTAGGAAGTTGGGTTAGTGGTTTGCACATTCTTTGTCAACATGATGTGCCCTTATTTATGAAATATTACACAAATACACTGTGAATATACATCACGAACATATTCATCACCTGAAATACAACATTCATATAGTTATTCCTTTAAAGCACAATAACACGTCAATCATTAAACACATTAAAAAGGAACTTGTATAAGCTACTCAATCATTGACACATATACACAACATGTAATGTGGAAACCCATCCAAGAAAAAACCTTAAGGTGCTCTTCATCTAGCACTGGCATGAGGAAATAGATGCACCTTTTGTCTGTACATAAAGCTATAGTCTCTATTCAATATCTTCTCTTCTATCTCTATAGATTTTTCCTCCCTCTCATGCTCTCTATTCTTCTCTATTTTATCACTCTACTCTACTCCTGCTTAGTGATTCGCACACAGCCTGTATCGACTCAATATTCTCTATCTGTCTGTGCACTCAGCTGCAAAGCCACTACTCTAATGCACACAGCGATATAGATTCTAGACACTTACTCAAAACTATTGTATTGACTAATCAACTCAAAATTGTCTAAAAAAGAACTAGCTAACGGGATAACTGGTTAACCAGCTAACCCAGTTACCGCTTGGGTTTCTCCTTTTATATCCTTATTACAGACTCGATATATTCCCATACATGCTTGCTATGGACTCAATAAAGACTCAATACAGACTCTAACAGACTCAGGTTCGGTTGTTATCTCAGCCGACTTACTATATTCATCCCACAAACTGTCTTTCCTATTCTAGTAACATATGACCAAAAAGGTGATATCAACCTGACTTACAAAAATGCCTTTACGCATGTGGGTTTCACCGAATCCATTCAAGATCGTACCCACGATCGCTAAGGGTTGTTTCTTTCTCAGCATCATACCTTACTGTCACTTTCTGGTCGTTACCTTATCTGCACACCTGCTTCCACGAATATTCTTCCCTGTCATCACATCTCCTGCTCTGTCATTTCATCCTAGCTTACAAAATGGCGCAGCTTCCTCATCTCGTGCCTTCTCTTTACCTTTCTCCTTATCTTCCCTCTTCTGTCGCAACATCCTTCTCCTCTACCTTGATGCTTTTTCCTATGTTGCAGTTCCTTCCTATTCTTCCTTATACTCTTCTTTCCTTACTTAGGAATAATTCTATATGAATTCTTCCCTTCTATCCCAGGACCAACAGGACCCCAACACTCACCCATGGCTTGTCCCGAGCCATGCGAGCTACTGCTCCATAAACTACTTGTGCAAATTTTGTTCTGAAAATCCTCCATGATTTTCAAAAACTTTTCTTTTTATGTGCACACTTCTTCTTCGAATTTCTGCATGTGCTCCACTAGGTCGAAACTGATGTGTTTCAGCATGTTTATTTCTACTAAGGTCGTCATGTCATGCATCTTCTGGTGCATAGGATGAATTAGCTCTGTGACTCTTTCTGCTTCTACCTTTATGTTCATTTTTGTTTGACATTATGTTCTATCTATGTTCGTAGCTAGCAGAAAGGTTTATGTTCGTTATGTGTTTGTCTTTCTTCTCGGTAGCCCCGATATCTTCTAGTAACACCATTAGGTTTGTAGACCTCTAGAAGACAGTTTTGTTTATCAACATCAATAAATCCTTGACAGACTTGCCATTTTTTTCTACTTTTGTATGTTTTTACTGTTTAACAGAGTAGGACGTAGAGGTAGAATGTAGGAGCTGAAGGACTTATTGGGAACACCAATGTTCCTTGTCTGCATTTTAAACTGCAACACTCAACTCGACCCCTGTTTGTCCTTCCTTACATTAGAATATTCTTGAGTATTACCCAAGAATGAGTACACAACATCTTTTTAATCCTAATAGCTCACGATTGTCTCACACACTAGCAAGGGGTCTATATTTCTGTTGGGTATAATGCAGGTGAGATCTGTTAACCTATACATGGACTAGATCCTTCCACTAGGGTGTGCAAGCAGAACACATATTTGGATTCATCTTCACCTTCCTTAGATTTATCAATTTCCAATGATGATGGTGATGATGTAGACCTCCCTTCCTCCCCCCCCAGTCCGAACATTCGTTCAGACCGACCATTCCTAGCAATGGCTACTATGTACTGTAGCAATTAATTTTTTCCAACCATGTCTGGAGGCTCCGGTGGGATGTCTTCTGGGCTGTCCATTGTTGTCACTGCTTCTCCTGCCATTCCCATCTCCCCCAAGGCAATGTTGCTTTTCTTGGCATCAAAAGGTCTCTGCAGTGTCATCGTTACCCCGATGGAGGGAGCTGCTTCTATATGAGGGTCCAGAATCGATTGAATTCCCAAGTAGCACCCAACGGTCAGTAAAACACATCGATCAATATGTTTCCTAAGAATAATAGTCATTACAGATTCCTTATCAGGGTCCCCAAGGTCATTAGCACAACAATAGTTAGTCATCTCCTTTTTCTTCACCAGTTTTCTCTCACCCTATATTTTAGAACGTCTCTGACTGTGGCATTATAAGGAGTTGGGAAGTTATTGAATCAACACTAGTGGTTAAGTCCATCAAATACTCACACACACCACCATCGAGTAGCATAATGAAAACATCAATGGTCACGTGGGTTGTTGATCCGAATCCTTATGTGGAGGTGCCAACTACGCTGTCCCTTTTTGAATTTTCTTACGGTTTTGGACTTGATATTTGTCACTTCAACAATCCTTCCTCATCATTGTATCAAAACGTCATCGTTTTTAGTTCCCCCCCTGCTCATCGCACCTTGTGTAAAGGGAACATACATCTCTTTTCCTAAGAGTGTGGCTATCAGCATCATCACACTCATTATCTCATGTTTCAAAAAAAAATTATTATTATTATTTTTCTTTAACTATCGAAATAAGGCTTCAAATCACTCCCATTAATGAGCCCCATGACTTTTGTACCATCAAGTTTTTCCAACTTCACTGATCCTTCATCAGTGATTGCCTTCACTACATAGGGACCTAACCAATGTGTCTTCAAATTGCTTGGGTGCTTGAAAAAATTTCTATCATACATAAGAACAAGACCTCCAACTAAAAATTGTGTATTCTTGATATGTCTGTCATGCCATGCCTTGTGCCTTTTTTTCTACATTTTGATGGAAGCCGACAATAAAGCGTTCTTCTTCCAAATGGATTAATTGAAGTAATATTTCTTCAACAACATCAACATCAGTCATTTCTGTAATGTCTGCCACTCTTAGACTTGGTACAATATATTCTATAGGCATGGTAGCTTCTTGTCCATACACTAATATAAATGACGTTTGACCTATTAACTTCTTACATGTTGTGTGATATGCCCATAGGACCAAAGAAATTTTCTAGTCCCAGTCATCCCTTCTTGTGTTGTAGACCTTGGTGAGCGCATTTTCTAGAATCTTATTAAATGCTTCAACCACTCCATTCTCTTGTGGGTGATATGGAGTTGTTTTTCTGTGCTGTATCTGAAATTCATCCATTATTTCTTCAATCAACTGATTAACAAATGCGTACCTTGATCGATAATCAATATATTGGGGCACCCAAACCTTTTTACGACATTCTCAAATAAAAACTTTGTTGTCGTCGCAGCAGTACAATCCTTGATAGGCACAACCTCTTCCCATCGAGTCAGGTAATCCGTCCCAATGATAATGTATCTAGCTCCTGTGGTCTTTCCAGCTAGACTAATAGGCTCCAAAAATTTGACAACCCATTTATCAAATGCCTGCATTGTAATTTGTGGAACTAAAGGCATTTCATCTCTTCTAGATGGCTTCCCCGTGCGTTAACAGACATCACAACTGTGACAATAATCTCTAGCATCAACATGCATGGTAGGCCACCATATCCCATCTTGTAATATTTTACTTATCGGCGCCTTTCCTGCATAGTGTCCCCCTACAACACCAGCATGTGCTTCACTTAATATAATAGGTCGCTCATGTTCAAAAACACAGCGTCTCAATATTTCATTTGGGCCCAATTTGTACAAGTGGTTAGCAATCAGCTGGAAATCTATAGCCTGTGTTACTAACTATTTTTCTGCGCAATTGTGAACTTTTTTGGTGCAAACCTCATAGTTAGGAACTGTATGATATCCTCATACTGGCTAACAAGGCGGTTAGCACAAATAATTGTGCGTTTCGGATATTTTCTTCTAGACTAGTAGGTTCATCTCCACTTTCTATTCTGGATAAGTGGTCTGGTCCTAAGTTTAATTAGCCCAGTTTGACAATAATCTCAAAATCAAATTCTTGGAAGAGAAAGAGTCACCGACAGATCTTCCCCCCCAATACTGGCTTGTTAACCAAATATTTCAATGCAGAATGATCAGTGTACATTTTAAAATGCCCCCTCCCCAACAAGTAATGTCTGAATTTCTGTATTGCATAGACCATCGCAAGTCCTTCTCTCTCTGTTGTGGTGTAATTCTTTTCTGCAGTTGATAGCTTTATAAGAGAAAAAGAAATGGGGTGATCAATATCTCCTTCTCCAGGTTGGGTCAATACCACTCCAAGTGCCATGGAAGATGCTTCTACATGAACATGGAATTATTTTTTCCAATCTGGAAATATCAATATAGGTGCAGTGGCCATTTTTATTTTCAACTTATCCAAACTTTCCTAGAATTCATCTGTCCACTGGAACTTAGTATCTTTTTTCAACAATTTATCCATCGGGGTAGTCACTTGTGCATATCCTTTGATAAATTTTATGTATTATCATGTATGCCCTAATGTTGCTCTTAATTGTTTAATTGTGGTAGGTGGTGGTAAGTCCAAGATGATGGAAATTTTAGCTGGATCAACCAAAATCCCATCATGACAGATCACATGAACTAACAGAGCCCTGAAAGGTGCACAAAAAGTGCACTTCCTCAGATTGAGGGAAATATGGTACTGACAACATCGTTCTAACATCAATCTAAGACTTTCTATGTGATCTTTATGAGACCAAAAACTGTCCAATCATCAAAAAAGACTTCAAGAAATTTGTGGATATATTCTTTAAAGCAACAACTACAATTCTGGAGAAAATTGTAGGCGCATTTTTTAGTCCAAAGGGCATTACCGTGTATTGGTAGCATCCCCATTCTATTGCAAAGGTTGTCTTGTAGCGGTCTTCTTTGGAAATTTGGACCTAGTGGTAACCCAAGAATCCATCTGTAAATGAATACATTTCTTGTCCTCCAACATTTTCCAATACTTCATCTATAAACGAAGTTGGAAATGGGTCATGCAAGAAGGCATCATTAAGTTTCTGAAGATCAACACAGGTTATGACTTCCCCTGAATTCTACTTGTCTTTACCATGATTGGGATGATCCATTCTGATTCCTCAATTGGTTCTATTACTCCTACTTCTAACATTCGGTCAAATTCTTCTTTAACTTTCTTTTTATATCACAGGTTCAAGCGGTATGGTCGATTTCTGACCGGTTCTGCATCAGGCCTCAAGGGTATATTCATTTCTCCAAGGTCTCCAACTATGCCTTTCATTTTAGAGAAATTTGAAGGAAACATATCTTGAAACTCATGTAATAAATCAGTGATTTTTCCCACAGTCTCCTCATCCCAATAATCTCCTATATCAGCAAACTTTGGGTTTTCCTTATACCCAATATTTACTTTCTTGATTTTAAGTGGTTTTAGAAACTGATCAGTAGTTATAGGAGCGCATTCTACTGCATGTATACCTTTCGAATCAGGTATGTTTATCTCTAGTGGGTCATCATCATTTGTTTCTCCTGTGATATTGTAGCATTCCATCTAGTTGTGTGTAGTCATAGGGAATTGGTGACAGTGCATATCTACAACAAGTATTTCTCGATAGTGCATATGGATTTCTCCCTTGCTATAGGGTAGTAATGGATACCTTCCATCTATAGGATGGAAGGATAGGTTCTTGTATGGAAATACAGAAAAGAAAAGCAGAAATGTAGCTAGATAGTAATGAAAACTCAAATGGAGAACCCCTTTGCAAATAATGTTAGGGTTCTGCTCCTAATAACCTGCAAAAATGTATTAGAAAACCTGCAAACAAGCAATGTATTAGATAAAAGCAAATACTCAAAACAAAATACACATGTATACCTTCTCTTTGGGGCAATGGGCCACCATGCCTTGGTTGGAAGAAGCACCTCTCTCTCTCTCTTGGCAATGGAGGAGCTATGGCTCAATGGAAGAATGAATGGATGAGAGGGGGATGTGGGTGGCTTGAGAGACAAAGGGTCTCAAGGCATCCATGGGCAGCATAATAGTATGCAAGGGAGGAATGTGTTGAGAGTGACCCCCACCCCTCTATTTATAGCTTTTTTTGGGGCTTTTTAGGGTTTTAAGCCCCTGGTTGGGTCTTTAGCCCCTTTTTTGGGCTTTTAGCCCCTTTCGCCCTAACTTTGGCTCCTTTTGGGGTTCTTATCTCCTTTTAGGGGTTTTAGCTCCTTTTTGGAGGCTTTAGCCCCTGGGAGAACTTACTTAGGCTCTTTTTGGGGTTTTTAAGCCCTTTTGCTATTTTTAATTCTTTTTGAGGGTGTGGGGGTCTAATGGGGTGAAATGAGGGTCATACATGGGTGTCCTTGGGTGGTGTAGGCCATGTAGAGCTGAGTGAGGTTTTTTTCGGGTTAATAGATTGCCCCTTGATGTGTGAGGGAAGGAGATCATCATATGGCCAACGAACATCATAGGATTTGCTACGGAGAGGTGGTGCTTCCGGGGCTGGGGCATGGTGGATTTTGGTTTTTGTATTAATATGGTTCCCATCAATGGGTGAGATACAAATAATGTGTGACATGTATATGGACAAGGTGGTCATCCCCATGATCGTAAAAATGTCAAAAGAATAATGTGATCTATGCTCTAGAATACAAGAGCCGATCATATACAACTAGTGATACAATAATGGTTGCCTCCATGAGAGGCTGAATACAATACTGATATGAAGAACTGCTACATTGGACCCATGGCATTCTCATGGAATGTGATATCTTCATGATTGATGGCCTGCTGGATCTGGAATGGTACATAAATGTATGGACTCACTGATGAAAAGTCAGAGTTTCTGTGGTACAAATATGTTGCATCAATCATAAATCTATATAGAAGCACTACTGGGGCTTCTGAACACTGTCTCCAATGCAACCCGAAAATCACAAGGGACATAACATGTTTAGGTCTCTCAAATAGACTCATCAATGTGCTAGAGTCAGGTGAAATCCGGGGTCTTCGACCAAATGCTGAATGAACCAATACCCTGTACGAATCTCAGTGGTGCGATGATGTGGCTGGAGTCGAGCACGTGAGAAACAACCATCCCGAGAGGTACTAAGGACTCCTATCAATTGGTCCAAGGAACTCATCAATGAGGTTAATGAAACCAAGATATAGGGACCTCTGGGTCTATCCTCTGGAATATGTTTGTTGTCGTCAATAAAGGGAGACCTGCCCCTAGTCAAGGCAATGGTGTTTCCTTGACCAAAGGCGTGAGGGAGATAACCAAAAGATGTGAGACAATTTGCGGACTGACCCACTCAATGGTGGGGGGGAGGGAAAGAGTTAAACAGGGGTAGGGGGAGTGTAGTAGACTCAAAATTCCTTTGTTTAGAGTATGATAGTAGGGCGGACCAGGAAGCGAATGAAACTGACTCATGGGAATGGGATCATAGCTGTAATACCGGGAATTTCACTGCAAATGGGAAATACTTGGGGGAGGTGGACACTTTTGATATTGATGGGATCCAAGGAAGACACATTGCAGGGTACACTAAACAAAGGAGACCCAAAGTGGGAATGCTGCCAAACTATTTTATGTGGGGTGGTGTCTAGAGACACCATTGTGGTACGATCTCATGGATTTTTGGCAAGCCCGAGAAAGTAAATGCTCGCTGGTAGCTTTCAATTTTAGAGAGTCTGAAAGCATGAAGAAGACTCCAGTGGGGGATTTTTTTGTTGTTGGTAGTCTCATATGCCCGAAAAAGGATAAAAGTATACATAGGAGAGCTCACCCATCCTATAGGGGATGAGAGACTTCTTTACTGTTGGTATTCCAATCAAGCCGGAAAAGGTTAAACCTATACTGACTAGACATCCATTCAGATACTTTTACGAGCTTGAAATAAACCAATTTTGCTTAGCAATCTTTTCTTGATGAGAAGGCTGGAAAAGAGCTTAACCGAAACCCATGGTGAGCTTTTTCATAAAGTTTGGCCCCTCTGTCCGAGAAAGCATAAAAGTATGCAGAGGGGAACGGTCTTGGCTTGAATATGCCAATGTGGTCCTTTTCATTTGATGGTCTACATAGTCCGCAAAAGGAGGTAAACGAGACGATGTAGACACCCTTTCCTATACTTTAATAAGCGGGAAAGGAAGCAGCTGTGCTCGGCCATCTTTTCATTGTTTTTAGGAGTAAAAAAAGAGCTTAAACAAAACTCCAATGTGGTCAACCGATTGCGGTGGCACAGGCGGTGGCCCATGTCAAGACGGTGGACAATGGTCCAAAGGTCATCCGTGCAGTATGGATGGAGCAGGTGGCTCTCAAACATACTAATACATGCACAGGATAGATCGCAGCAGAGGCATGTGATTCGGTGCGGCAAAGGCCTGCAAATCGAGGTGGCTCTCGGACAGAGGTTAGGAGATTTGTGTGTGAAATGTGGTGGAAGGACATGACTACATGTGATGTGAGTGCAAGTCTAGAGGCAGTTACATGCCAAATACATGCAAGAAAAATAAATTGTTTTCTGGACAATGGTCCAGGGATCCACATAAGGTGCGGTGGATGAAGTAGACGACTATATGCTAAAATAAAAACGGCATTCCTTAACGGGAGGTGGCCTAAAAACCCACATGAGTAGTGGTAGGAAATAGTGATACAAGTATAGGTCTGCAGACACTTACATCGCCATGCTATGGCTCATAAATCGAGGTGACTTTCAAGAGGCGGTCCCGAAATTTGTTTGTTAAACATGAGACAATGGTCTCATAAGGAGATAGAGGTTTGGGCCCGGAGGTGTGAGAGGTGTCTTGAACAGGTTTCGGGTGATTTTTAGATTAGCAGCTAATGGTGCTGCCCTGATTTGTGGAAAAAAATGTTAAAAAACAAGAAAAGAAAATCACAAGACTCATTGGTGATGTTAAGCGTAAAATCTCTTAAGGTAGAGCCCGTTGCGGGGGTTCTCCAAGAGTTGTCCATTAGATTCAATAAGGGTGTATGCCCATTTTTTGAGGCAATGGTGGATGACATATGGGCCATACCACATTGATTCGAACTTTCCTTTTCCCAACTTATCGTTGGTTTGGTCGTAGACTAGAACCATATCACCTTCACTGAAGGTGCGACCATGGGAGTCATAGTGGACCTTTGACCGTGTTTTCGCTGCTTCAATGGCTTGGAGTGTAGCTCAATGGTCTTCTATGGTTTCTTCAAGTTGGAGGAATCTCTCTTCTAAAGTAAAAGTATCAGGAAGGAGTTCCACCACGAGGCAGAGGGATGGGATTTGGCACTCTATAGGGAGCAATGATTCAACGCCATGTACTAGGTGGAAAGGGGTGAACCCGGTTGCGCTTTTTATGGATGTGCAATAAGCACATAGGGCAGAGAATAGCATGTGATGCTAGTTGGTTTTATGGTTTCCCACCATCCTTTGGAGCTTTATTTTGATGATTTTGTTGACTGCTTCAACTTGGCCGTTTCCTTCGGGGTAGTAGGAAGATGAGTATTGGTGTTCAAATTTCAACATGGTTGACAACTCAGCCCATATGGTGTCTTGAAAGTGTTCTCCATGGTCTAAGACTAATTGTTTAGGAACACCAAATCGTGAAATAACATGGTTAAAGAAGAAGCATGCTACTATTTTAGCTTTGCAATCAAATGTGGGCATGGCCTCGGCCCATTTATTGAAGTAATCGACTGCCATAATGATGTATTTATGACCATTGGCCGAGACGGGGTTGATTGTCATGAAGTCAATTGCCCATTTGTAGAAGGGCTCGACTGTGACTATGGGATGTAATGGTGATGGAGGGGTTCTTGCTTTTGGGGCAAAGAGATGACAGCTGTGACAATGCTTGACTGCCTCTGTAATCAACAAATATGGAGGGCCAGAAGTAGCTGGCACGTAAAATCTTCTGGGTGATTGCCAGACCTGAAAGGTGGCGACCACAGGCTCCACTATGATAGTCGTTGAGGATGGTCTCAGCCTCGTCATGGGTGAGGCAAGGACATAGGATGGTATCAATTCCTCAACAATATAGAACATATCCAATCAGTAGATGGGGAATGGATTGATGTCTGATGCGTCGCCTATCCTCACGGTTTAAGTGTGCTGCGAACTTTTGTGTTCGTAAATAAATAAGGATGTCCCCATACCATGGGTCATCCATGGATATGACAAATAGGAAATCATCAGGGAGATCATCCTTGGGGGGGGGTGACACCTTTAATGGGGGCAGATCGGTCAGGAGCATGGCCAGTGTGAGTGCCTTCGTGCTTTTCAAGGAAACAAACTCTAAGTCGAATTCTTGGAGGATGACCACCCACTTAGCTACTTGACCTTGTAGAAGGTGGTGGATTAAGAGGTACCACATTGGGTTTGAATCAGCCACTACATGAGTATGGTTTGCAATGATGTAGTGGGGAAACTTCTAAGCTCAAAAGACGACAGCGAGAGACAATTTCTCCTCGGGTAAATATCATAGTGGGGGTCCTGTTAGATTTTGACTGATGTAGTAAATCACGTGCTCATGGCAAGCATCGTCTTCTTGGACCAAGACTCCAGCTATGGTGTTGTCTGAGGCCGACACATAGAGAATGAAGTCTCGAGTGAATTCTGGTGCTGAGATTAATGGTGCAGAAGCCAGGGCTTGCTTGAGTGCATCACATGATTCTTGTGCTTGTTGATCCTAAACAAAGAGGATTTTTGTGAGGAGCAGGTGAATTAATCCGTAAGATTTTGTTGCATATTCTGGCTGAAAGCAGTGAAATAAATTGGCCTTACCTTGGAGGTTCTATAGTTGGTGCCGAGTTCTTGGGGAAGGGAGATCAAGGATAGCCTGCACTTTGAGGGGATCTACCGTTATCCCTTTGTGGGATACGATGAATCCAAGTAGACGGCCTGCTGGGACACAGAAAATGCACTTCAGGGGATTTAGGTGAATTTTGTACTTGCAGCAATGTAAAAAGACTCACCGCAAATCGTCTATATGTTGTGCTTGTTTTGGTGATCGAGCGGTAAGGTCGTCCAAGTAGACCAAGATGATGTGAATTAGATCGTGGAAACAATATGTCATGGCATGCTGGAAGGTGGCTCCAACATTTTTCAGGCCAAAGGGCATGACTTGATATGTGAATGTGCCCCATGGGGTTGTGAATGCAGTCTTGTAATGATCTTCTTTCCAGATTTGGATTTGGTTATACCCAAAAAATTCGTCCATGAAGGAAAGGCCTCATGTCTGACGCACGCATCGATAATCTGATCAATTAAGGGTGTTGGGAATTTGTCTTTGGGACATGCCCCATTGAGATCATGGAAGTTTGTGTAAACACAGATGGTACCCTATTTTTTATTCACAAGAACAGGATTAGAAACCCAAGTGATGTAGGCAATGGGGTAAATGAAGCCAGCGGTGCGCATCTTCTCTATCTTGGCTTTAATCGCGGCCACTCTGGAAGAATGGATGGGCTGTTGATTTTGGCATACGGGGGCCGCATCAGGCCAAGTGTCGATGTGGTGTTCCATGATGGATGGATCCAACCCAGGCATTTCAGTGTAAGACTAGGAAAAGATATCACAAAATTCTTAGAAGAGAGTTTTATAGGCAATGACTTCTTCCAGGGAGCAAGATGCCCCCAACATGATTTCTTCAACAACCTCAGAATTGGTTGAGATGTTGAATTTGATGGTTGGTGAGATGTTGGCCATATTTCCTTCTTCGAAGGTGTCTAGTTCTGGAATGGGGTTTTTGAACCATTCGACTTTCCCATGAATGAAATCCTTGGTTTCCACAGAAAACTGGTCAGAGTGCGACACAATTTCTTCGGGGAGGAAGAATGAGCGATGGTGCATGTCATCCCATGGGTATTTCAGGGTAGTTAGGGCTTCAAGTATCTCCTCATCATTACAGAAGCAACGAAGAGACAGGTCTGATGGACTGTTATTGGAGGTGGAGACGATGGGGTCGGTTGAAATGGACATCATGTAAATGGACATGGTGTCCAAAGAAGGAGGTGGGGGGTGAACTTCTTCGATCAAGGTGATCTCAAATTCAAGGGAATGTTGACAGAGGTCGCCTAAAGCGATTAAAAACTTCAGCAAGTCTTGACAGTGGTGAGAATAGTGTCCATATAGTCTACAAAGGTCACAAGCATGGTTTGTTCTCAATGCCTTGTTTCTCGCTATTGGCGCAGTTGGAAGTTCAACCACATGGGAGGTTTTCGGTTGTATCCATGGCATCCAAATGCGCACAGATCATTGGAATATCAAGGCAGATCTGAGTCAGATGGCCCTTCTCTTCATAGACCGTGCAAGGTGGGATTTATTATGGTTTTACGGTAGCTTTCGCATTCGTGCCCCTATCCTTTTTTGGGTGGGGTGGTGCGGGTGCGGTGGTTGGTTTTGACAAGGTGGGTGAAGGATGGGATTCAACTGCAATGGGTTATATGAGGGTTAAGACCAACTGGGGCATTGGTGGTTGAGCTGGTGAATCAAGATACCACATGGGAATTCCCAATGTAAAGTTGGGTAGGCTTAGGGTGGCCATTACTAGCTTGATCATGACACTAGGCTGGGGGAAAGGGAATGGAATTGTATGGACTGGAGAGGAGCCCAAATAACTCCTTGATGGTTGTATGTGGGGGTGAGGTCATGGTTGCAGTTGTGTGTAATGCTGTGGCTGCAGATGATGTTACGGCTACTGTTGATGTTGAGGCTGTTGTTGATGTTGCGGCTGTGGACAGTGTCATGGTTGAGGTTGAGGCTACGGCTGCGGTTGTTGTTTGGGTGCAACGGTGCTGGATGACAGCATGCACAAGTTTGCAGTCTCATTTGGTGTCATTTGTGGTGACACTAGGGGGAAAGGAGCCATCATGGTGGGATCAAAAAACAACCCAGGGCCCACATTCAATAATGGGGAGGCTGGTATGTTGTCAACCATGGTGTTGATTCCAGGGACAACATTGGCATGTGTGGTTGTCCCTTGCAGATCAATGGTGTTGATTTTAGGGATAATGTTAGTGGGTGTTGTTAACCCTTGTGGATCATGATAAGTGAGTTGATCAACCATTACGATTTTCCCTTCGTGGGGGAACATCATGAGATGGAAGACAGTTGATGTGATAGCTCTCATGGCGTACATATAACTTCTTCCGAGGAGAAGGTTATAGTCTAATTGAGTGTTGACAACCTCTATGTCAATCAGAATTGTCTTCTTGGATAATGTGATGGGGACATGGGGGAGGATTCCTTGGGCTTTAGTGGGATGGCCATCATAATCCTGCAGAGTTGTGGAGGATGGTTGAACAATTGGGGATCTAAGTTTCTGCCAGACTAGGGTAGACATAATGCACATAGATGCCCCCTCATCCACTATGCACCGGTGCAAAACCAAATTCTGGATAGACACCAGGATTTGAAAGGTGATGGTTGATGGCATGTGCGGTTCTCCATTATTCATGTCGAATGTGATCAACTTGGAGTTGGAGGGGTCTACAGCCCCAAGGGAAGCTAGTAAGGCTTTCTGCTATGTTGGGCACATTTTGAGTACCTCAAGAGTGGACATCACAGTTGGTGTTTGGGCCAAATCATCCACAATGTTGTAGCAGACAACAGCTCTAGCCATGGCATTATTGGCAACCCAACGTATGGGGGGGCACGGGAAAGGGGGTAACTGAAGAGGTGCATTGACTAATTTGGACATAGATGTTGCTGATGTGTTATTGGGTTCGTTGTTGGTTTCGTACTAATTTCGTCTGGGCTGTAGGTTGACTTCTTTAGTCGTCATAGCTAGCAGGTGGTGGACACCTGTTTTGGCCATGGGAGGTGCCCCTAGAGCATTGGGATTAGGTTGGGGAGGGGGTTTGGTTGCCACCAATTCTTGGACTGGTAATGGGTTTTCAAGCACCATAGGAGGAGGTCCTTGTGGTGCCTAGTTGGGTTGGGCTTGGTCAGTTGTGTTGGTGGCATGTTGAACCTCGTTCCAAATGTCATGCTTCACACGATCCATGAAGGGACACTCGAATGTGTAGTGCCCGTAGACCTCATAGAGTGTGCATAGTTGGTTTGTACATAACGGAGTGTTGCATCTCGGTGCATTTGGTCATGGAGGATTTTGGGCGGGTTGGTTTGCCGCGGTAATGTTGGGAGGGTTTGGTTGTTGATCACCTCCCTGTGCTTGATTATTGCATTGTTTTTGGTGTCAGTTATTCCTAGATTTCCCTTGTTGATTATTGGGGGCTGGCTAGTTGAGACGGTTTTGTTGTGCAAACACTTGTCCCAATGGAGTAGGGACGGGGGCTTGAACCACTTGCACTGGTGGTGCATAGTAAATTTGGGTGGGTGGTGGTGCCACAAATGTGGGAATTTGCCCTGCATATTGCTGTGTCTGCCATGCTAAGGCCTAACCCTGCTGCGGTGGCACAGGTTGTGAGTAAGAAGTTGTTGCTCTGGACTGGGACATCATTCTTGCATAGTCCTAAGTTTGGTTTTGGTAGGAAACACTAGCAGTGCTGCTTGGCTATGGTGGACTCAGCAGGTGGTGTTGGACAATGCTATTGCTATTGGGAGACTGAGCCTATGATGCCATCTGCAGCAGGGGATGCCCTCGGTGCATCCCGGTAGGAGGTACCTGGATGGGGAGCGTCTGGAATGACAGTGTAAAGGTATCCAAACTATGCATAGATTAGGTTAAACTGTTGGGCTTTCAATATGGCCTCCTCTTCAGATTGGGGACATTCAGATGCGACGTCCTTTGCTATGGGTGGGAGCAAGGTTTTGAGAAACCAATCCAGGAAGATCTTGTCATCAAGTTGGATCTTACACAAACAACGGCGTCGGTGTCACTCATGGATGTGGCCAATTATATGGGTCATAGCGTTCTAGAAGCAAGCTAATAGGATCTCCACCCCTTCATCATATTTGATGATGAGTTGGAAATACTACAGGAACATGAAAGCCAGGGAGTTTAAATCTGGGTACTTCGCTTGTGGTAGCTCAATGTACCATTTGGATGCAACACCTATGAGGGTGCATTGGAATAGTCTTATCCTGATCAAATCATCTACGATGTTGTTTGATGAGCACCATAGATGAAATTTCATGATGTGGTTTTGGGGACACTCCCCTGCCTTCCCTTCAAACTTGGGAATATTTGAGGGAAGTTTGGTTGGCATGGGAGGCCAAAAGGTTTGATGGTAGATGGGGTCATTTGTCAATTGAGCCAAATTAGGGAGGTTGAGATGAGCCATGAAAGGCAGGTTTGACCCCAAGTTGATGTGAGGTGGGGCAGCCATGGTGGTGGGGTTTGCAGGTGCACAATGCACCTGCATAGCTGGGGGTACTTGTGGCGCCATTGTAGATGGGCCAGTGCCCCCAAGTGTGGTGGGAGGGATAGTGTGGGTGGAAGGGACATTGCCCCCATGTATGATAGGGGGATCAGTGTAGGTGGAAGGGCCACTACCCCCATGTGTGATAAGAGGGGCAGTGTATGTGGAAGGGCCACTGCCCCCATTTGTTGGAAGTGGGATAGCTTGGCTAGTCACTATGGGTGGTGGCAGCTGACTTATCATAGTTTACATAACCGTGCTATGCCACCTGGAGGGTTGCTAGTGACAATTTGTGGTGTGGACATGGGTCCACTAGCGATTTCTATGCCAGAAAATGGATTCAGGTTTGCACTAGCTATGGGGCTTGATGGTGCAATGTGCAGGTCTAGTTCAGACTAATATGGGTCTGAATCTGAATCAGAGGCTATGTGGCCTTCTGATGGTGTGAGAGGTCATTGAGAATGGTCTTGATGGCATCGGTTCAATGACCTGAATTGTGGTGGTTTGTCTCTTAGGCGTGAGGAAGAGCATGAGGGATCAATTGTGTTAGATTTTTTTATCAAACTGGTGGAATTTATTTTTTGAACCCCAGTTTCAATATCTTCCTAGTGGCTATAGGTGGTCACTCGGCCACCAAGACTACCAGAAGACAACACTTGGCTTTTTCCTCACAGGCGTTTTACTCAATCGGTGGGGGTCGTTGCCCGTTTTGCTTGGAAATTCCTCTCAGCGGCCAGCTACTTTGGGGTTCCCATGGTACTCCTCACAATGCTTTTCTAGGCTGAGCCCAAGTACTTCCCATGGTCAAGGCAATCAGGGACTTGTTATTAAATTGAGCACATAGATCTATGGACAAACACACAGCTCACATGATAGATCACACAATTTACTCAGTTATTGAAGAATGAAACAGTGCAAAAATGGCTTGTAGCTGTGAATGCTTTTCATTAATCAAAGAGTAATTATATAATAATTACAATGAAGTACAATGGCTTTAATAGCCACAAGCAATTCAAATCCACATGAGGAAATTTGAATTGATTAGACTCTACTTGACTGTAGGTAACTAAGACCTTGTCTAAATCACTATCAGAGGACTCAATAGTTAATTAACCTTGTATAAACCATAACCAGAGTTCATCAGAGTTCTAAAACACAACTCAAGTGTTACATTCAGTGTTGACTAAGGCTAACTGACTGTGGTAGGTGAGAAATGCGCCCCTCCTGAGTTCAGTCAAGTAAACCTAGTGCTAACTGAATGTAGAGGACTAGAACTAAATGTAATTGACTCCTAACTTAGCTTAACCAGTCATCAACTGAACTGAACTGACCTTGGTTGGTTTCGGCACTCCCAGTGGCTCCTAAATTGTAGGAATTGGTCTAGGAGGCTCCTAAACTGATGCAATCAAGTGCAATCAGTGGCAGCGAGCCTCAATTAGTGTTCCCCACACTTTAGTAACTGAAACATGTGCCCCAATTAGGCCAAGTGGACCCAATGGTGTTAATGACTATAAATAGACTGGATGGACTCCCGATTTAGACATGACTCCCAATTTAGACATATTGCCAAATTGGACAAGGGAGGATTAATAATCCTACCACCCCCCCTGAATGCTAACTTGGACAATCTGTGGGCCCTAGTAACTAAGGCCATAGGTCACCCATTACATAAATTAAAGTAAAGTAACTGCTCAAAAACAAGGTGCTGGGGAAAAAACCACAAGGGAAAATATCCCCCCCTCTAATTAAGCAAGTAGAATTAGGATCAATCCGGTTCTTCTATGCATAGGTATCCTGGGTCCTGGAATGTGAACCTCTCCATCATTATGTCTAGAGGAATCTTCCTCTTTGGAAGAAGAATGATATGCTCAACTAAATCAGAAATACAGATAGTTGTCGGAAGAAGACTGGACCCATGTAGTGCAACTGAAGTCAATTGAGAAGTGAGAAAAGGTTCTTAAGGATTTAGAACATGTGAGGAACACTCAAGAAAATTATATTTTGTATCCATGAACATCAAACCATGAATGTTAAGAAAAGCCCCAAGTGTTAGGAGAAAGTGTCCAAGCGGATGCAGAAAATCTTCCTCTTTACTATTTCTGTGAGGAGATGAGCATGTGATCAATGGTAGAGAAGCACTGGGACTGTTGAGAGTGAATGATTGAGTTCCATATTCTGATATATATTCTTAAATATATAATGAATCACATAATAAAATATCAGCAACCTCATATGAGGAAACTAACACCAAATCCCCATTAGCAGTTTTTAAGAGAAAGTGCGGTACTTGATTTTTCACACCGGAATTGGTGAGAGCAGCTACAAGCATGAATGAAAGCTTTTGAATTTTAAAATATGAACCAAATAATATCAGATCAGAAATTAAATAAGATATAAACAGGTTCAAAACAGATCCAAAACTGTGAAATGGAATCAAATCCCCAACAACAGTTTTGTAGGAGACTTGCGGTACTTGTTTCTTCACACCATTGATGAGAACAGCTACAAGCAGTACTGAAAGATTATGAATTTGATATATTAAACCAAGAAATATCAGATCAGATATAAATAAGATCATATCAGATCCAATAAGGTTAATATCATATTCAAATAAATGGTTAACCGAAACGGTGGATGCACAGCTTTCTTCTTCTTCAAAATTCTGAATTTTGGTGCATGCAATCCTGCAGGAATTTGCTGGAAAATATAGATCATGGGGAGCGAATGGATCACTCTGGTAATATAATATTTCTTTCAAAATATCCAAGGTATCACATATTTTCACACCATCAGCAACATTAGAGGGAGAAAAATCAAATTTCTCTTTACTTTTGGAAGCAATTACTGGTAAATTTTGCACATAATTCAAAGGAAAATCACCGGTGAATGTTTGCATGGAAGTGCAGCAGTATTTTTCTTCAATATAAAAGATTCGAATGTCTTATTCTATTTCAGAAATATAAGGATATGAGATATCATAGATCTCATAAACTTCCAGAGCATAAGGAGAAGGAGTCACTGCAAGTAGACTGTCTTCAATTCGAATTGACTGTGTAGAAGCTTCTGCTTCTTCTTCATCTTGAACAACTTCATCAAAGGGAGTGGAGGCCAACATTTTTGGATCAAGGATGCTTATGGTGCTGGATGTGCTCTCCAAAGTGCTATTATGATCCTCATCAATCATTCCAAAGGTTCTTTCCAATCTTGTCCAGAGTTCCTGTGGATCTTTAATAGATCTACTGAGGTAGCGCAAGCTAGGAGAAAGAGCCAGTTTCATTATTTCAAAAGCTGCATCCTTTGCATTTAGCCAGTCAATTTCACTCTCAAAATAATTTATACCGAATCCATCAGAAACCCAAAAGAGATCTTGTCTATTCAGAAATACAATCATCTTCACCTTCCATTCATAATAGTCTGAGGATCGGGTGAGAAGAGGAACTGATGAATTCATTTCGAAGTTGTACCTGCAAAACAAAAAAAGGGCACCATAAGGTTGGACAGCCTGCACTTTTGGAATTTTCTTCACACCCAGCTTAGTTAATCAAGCAAGCTTGATCAACAATTCCTTTGCTTGGGGTATTAAGTGGTAAATTCTTCGCTTCTAGTGCAGTGCTGGAAGGAGCAATTTTGCTCAAAAAATGATCCAGTAGGAGATCTGAGGAGGAGAAGTGCCTTTTTCACCAAGGCTTTGATACCATATTAAATTGAGCACATAGGCATATGGAAAAAAACACAACTCACATGATAGATCACACAATTTACTTAGTTATTGAAGAATGAAACAGTGCAAAAATGGCTTGCAGCTGTGAATGCTTTTCATTAATCAAAGAGTAATTAGATAATAATTACAATGAAGTACAATGGATTTAATAGCCACAAGAAATTCGAATCCACATGAGGAAATTCGAATTGATTAGACTCTACTTGACTATAGGTAACTAAGACCTTGTCTAAATCACTATCGGAGGACTCAATAGTTAACTGACCTTGTCTAAACCATAACCGGAGTTCATCGGAGTTCTAAAACACAACTCAAGTGTTACATTTAGTGTTGACTAAGGATAACTAACTGTGGTAGGTGAGAAATGCACCCCTCCTGAGTTCAGTCAAGTAAACCTAGCACTAACTGAATGTAGAGGACTAGAACTAAATGTAATTGACTCCTAACTTAGATTAACCAGTCATCAACTGAACTGAACTAACCTTGGTTAGTTTCGGCACTCCCAGTGGATCCCAAATTGTAGGGATTGGTCTAGGAGGCTCCTAAACTGATGCAATCAAGTGCAATTAAGTGTAATCGGTGGTAGTGAGCCTCAATTAGTGTTCCCCACACTTTAGTAACTGAAACATGTGCCACAATTAGGATAAGTGAACCCAATGGTGTTAATGACTATAAATAGACTGGATGGACTCCCAATTTAGACATATGACCAAATTGGACAAGGGAGGATTAATAATCCTAACACTTACGTTCTCAAAGACTACAAATTTTTTGAACTTAGTGTATATTTACAAATTTTAGTGGCTCTCTTAGCATCATGAACTGAGTTGGGTTGATTTACGTGGTATGGTGTGTATGTATTTCTGTGTTTCTATTATTTGGTGGCTACAAATGGTTTATGAATATTCCGTAGAGTTCATCATATTGTGGTTGAAAGTAGTAAATAAACAGAAATTTTGTAGACAGATACCATTTTTTACCCTGAATTGTGATAGCCTAACTAGGTGACTACCTTACACCTATATTCTTCTTCAACTAGGAGAAGGTGTTGGGCTCTCAACACAATGGGACTAAGCCCATCCATAGATCCATAGGTCACCTCCTCGATTCAAGGTTGGTCAACAGGGAGGATTCTTAGCGTCGTGAGAAGCCCTCCTTCTCTACCCCTGTCACATACCCCAATTTTGTAAAAATTTTGTAAATTGTTTTAATTATATTCGTGAGACATTATGTTAAATTTAATGCTAAGTAGGAACTGATGACTCAGCAGAGTCAACAGAATTGGAATGTAATTCAGAATATTTTATTATTAATAAATAAATTGTGGAGACAACAGCATGGGAGAGCTGTTAAAAAGAGGTTACTGGTCAAACTGGTGGATGGAACTAAGTGGAAGGAAAAAGACAAGTGGCAGCATCCTCAAACACTTCCTAAGTTGCAGGTGGCAACTTCCCTATATTTGGGGTCATGATCCCCCAAGGAAGTGGGATCAGAGCAGGTGGCTCATTAAATGACAACTAACCTAAAAAGACCTAGGCAATCTTTTAAAAAGTATTCAATGAAGAGAGCTGAGGCTGCTCAGATATTTTTCCAGAGAGAATTCATTCAGGGGAATGTTATTCAGGAAATTCATGGAGGAAAGAGGGAAAAACAGTAAGGAAGTTGTTTTGAGAGGATTGTTGCAGTAACTTGGTTATTACAGCTTGTTAGCTGGGAGAACTACTGATAAGTTCTAGATTAATACTAATTGTGAAGACTGGTATCTGACTTTGCTGCACCTAGTTCCAGCCAGGGAGACCAGAGCAAGCTCGGGGGTCCTGAGAAGTCGTTGTTTGAGCGCTCTCCAGGAGTTGGTAGGGAGGAACGGCCTCCCATTGCTGTTGTTGTCCCATTTCAAACAGGTTCTGTCACTTAACTATTTTTTCTATAATGAGTGTAAATGGATGAATGTTATGTTTATATTATATGATAGAAGAGTTAGCTAGTTTTGTAATGAAATTGTTTTAGTTATCAGTAATTGAATCTGTGGTTGAAAATTAAAAGACCCACTGTGTTTTTCCACATCTGGGTTCACCAGGACATACTCCAGCACAGGGGTAGAATTATAGAAAGATGATTTGATAATAATATAGAATGGAATGCTAGCAAAATTATAGAGTAGTATTTTTCTGTACAGTTCCTGTTATTTAGTTACCTTCAGTAACCTAAAGTGCTTCATAGATTTATAGTTTATTTTCTTTTAATCTCAATGATTGTTTTGATTTAAGAATTTAATGGAAAAACATAATAGCTAGATTTCAAATTCATTCTATAGGAATTACAGTTCTTAACAGGATTCTCTTACAAAAGAACATATATAAATGTACATAGGTTATTTCGCTTAAGTTCTGTTTTATCTAGTTGTTATAAACAACACATGTAACTGTAGTTTATAATTCTTTAAGAATTAACTGGGTAAATACTTTTTGTGTAGTAAACAGATTAAGTTCTTTTATAAATAAATCTTATAACTGTTAACTGGATATTTTAAAATAAATATTATAGAATATAGAAGATACAGAACTCAGTAGATGAATAATATTTTATCTTGTGTTTATATCTAGTTAAGAATACAGTTAAAAAATATATATATAACATTTATAGCACTGCTCTATATATTATATTAAATGGAAACAATGTATTATAATATGATATCAACAGTAAATGAAATTGAATTTATACAAAAGGGCAGTTCATAACTGACACCTTACTTACTGTAATAAAATACAAATTTATTATAAGTTGCAGGATAATAATTATATAATAACAATACCAATACTCTCAAATAAAAAAAAAATATAACTAAGTATCTATGAGTATAAGAACAACAATATACAGTCTATTTTATGTACGGTATAAACAATTTATGCAAGTTAAAATACTAAGTACAAGAATAGTAATAATGGGTAAGCTATTCAATTTTAGTATTATGAGATTACATATAATTTCTGTACTTGAAAAGGGAGTAACTGTTAGTTACTCAAAGTACTTCACCATGAATATAATCAAACAAATAGAGCTACAATCTGCTCGTTCTATCAATTCGAGCTTTTAAATACAATTAACTAAAACAATGTACAGATATATTATTAACCTAAGAAAATTTTCCAAGCTCTTAAATATTTCTTTTATGGCCACTCTTAACGAGTATTATTATTATCATTATAATGCATTTAACCAAAGAATTAAATAATGGGCAGTAAAGATATAGTCAGCATTAGATAAACAAAAGGGTTGTTTAACAACTTTTATATTAAGTTAGGGTTTAGAAACCCTGTAAGTATAAAAACATTAACAAAAGTATGGAATCGAGGGTTTCCAAGCCCGTATTCCAAGATTGTCTCTCAACCTTGGTAATTTCACAGCAAAAGTTAAAATAAAGACCACTGAAGCCACGGCTTCTACAAAGTTTAAAAAAAAGAAAACAGTTTTAATATATTCAAGGACGGCCAGAGCTAGAGCGCCTGCATGCAGCTCAAGGGCCTCTTATAACTGAAAGGATAAGCCACATTACAAGTAACAAGTAAAAAAAACCCTAAGGGCGACATTTCATGATAGCACAATCCATTGTGTCCAGTTGAACCAAGTAAAGTAACGGCCATGGTTAAAACCAGGCTTACCGTGAACTCCGAATTGCTGTTGGAACCTCGTATAACCAAGCAGAGAAAGGATCAACCTGTAACAAGCAAAATTTATATTAAAACCTGTTAAAAAGGATTTTATTTTATTTACTCTAAAAACAAAGCAACGAGTAAAGTAAGGACTGATAGTCCTCTTACCAGAAAGTTTTGGGTAAAGCGTGACCACCAACGAACTGTGCCACAACCACGAATGCAAGCAGGGAAGCCGACTGTAGAAGAGAGAAAGGAATTAACAGCATTCAACCAAATACTGTTCCAAGATACAATATTCACCACTCACGAAGGAGAAAAGGCGTTCACAGTCGAGGGTTTATACATTGAAATGGCGGAGGAGTAAACCCTAAGAACTTTATTAATACCCCGCGTAAGTACCAGATAGAGTAACAATAACACCTCTTTACAGGTAATGGACGCACACTTAGGAAGAAATGGCATTTGGGAAGTCTTCCATCGAGCTGGGAAACAACATCTCTTGGGAGTATTCACAACAGAGAGGGGAAAGCCCAAGTGCAAAGGGAGAATGGTAGACTAGGGTTGACCTTGGCCCTTTTAACAACCCAAAGCATGGATAAGAAATAGCCACGTTGCTTCTTAAATTCTTATGCAATGTGGGTAAGTTTATATAGTTATGGCAGTCCAACTTTCTCCAAATGATTTCTAATCATTTGTTTTTATCCATAGTTTCGCATATTATAATCATGTACGTAGTATGGAACCTGTTTAATTGTCGCAAACAAAACAACTTGTTAATAATTATCAAGGCATAAGATTTATACAATCCATAAGATTAGGCTATTGGTTTGTATTATAAAGTATAATCTTAACTTAGTTATAACTCAAACTCCTTGCATATTCCTTTCCATGCTACAATGTCGTCATTAAACGATATAATTATAATAATGATGAAGGGATCATCTAAAGTGTGACCTAAGAGAAGATAAGTATTAATTCTCCTTAGTGATAATCTTATTTACTTGTAGCCACTTTGGAATGTATCACAATACCTTTTATTGTTACATGATATATTATATTATTACCCACACGAGGCAATAAAATTGATAACATTATGTTTACCATGGGTACAAATAATAATAAGGGCAAGAACCTTGTAATAGGTTATGATATTTAATAAACCTTTGTTTTTAAATCAACACCACATTTAAAGTGGTAAATATAAATACACCATTTTATTTCCAAACTTGAAATGTCTAAGGTAAAGATTTTAAGAACTCTCCTTAGAGAAGACTTTAAACTTAAATTGTCATGGACTGGTTATGAACCATTCATCAGAGCAAATGACTACTTTGATTTTTGAAAATTTTACAGTCTTAAGAGAATAGGTTTATAACATGATTATTAGGGTGGAGGTTTTATACTTTTGGTTAAGTAAGAAAGTTAATTTTACAAGTATTTTCCCAACATTTATATTGTAAGTATAGAGTATACTAATGGTACACTTTAAAGATGTTGTAGATTCAACCATAGTAACTATGGTACTATAATGTTAACCTTTATGGTGTTGCCATAGTTATCTAAGTTGGATAAAAGCTACAATAGAGAAAAGGCTGCTAAATAGTTTAATGAGTGCAACATCTGAATTAAAAGTTCTTAAGCTTAGAATTCTATCACTTAGGAAGATGAAGTCATTTCAGAGAAATTTTATCAAAATAAAGGTTAGACCTTGAAATTTGTATGAATCAGTGGTAATGTATATAAGACCTGGTGCAACAGTATAAGTTTATTCTTATCATGAATAGTTTAATCTTTGGTAGCAGTAGATTGTAAACCCTCTTCTTTACACTTTACGAAGTAAGAATATTTGAGTTTTCTTAAATATAAACTATTGATTTCATTTTCTACTTGTAAACAGTCCTATTTAAAGATCTTGGACACTGATAACTATGATAGATATCAAACAGTTCAATAATCGTAAGAATTATGTATAAAGAACAGGTAATGAATTTACCTCAGTAAGCATGGGTATGTGCTTAGCTACTATTGCCTTACTGAACTTTGATTTGCAAACAAACTGGCTCTTAAAGACTTTAGAATTTTTATTTCAGTAGCTAAATCTCTTTACCTGTAATCTGTGAAGAAAGAAGAAACTTTCTGCATTAGCTCGAAAGCTAAGTAAGCCCAGTTTCATGATAGCCCCACCTTATGAATGTAAAAAGAAACAAGTCAGTAAACTGAAAGGATTGTTTTAACACTCTATGCATTGGACAGATCAATTTTAATAATAAACTGTTAATCTTTAACTAATTAGATGTTTAGTTAACTGCTTTTAATGTTAATATCAAGTAAATTAAAAAAATTAAATTTTTCGGGAAATTTGGAGTTTTGACAACCCCCTCTACCTTCCAAGTCACCCATTTTTAGTGGTTTTGAACAATATTGGGTGAAGGGCCTATTACTATACGAGATGTGCCCTTCCTCTTATTCTAAAATACCCCAAAGGGTGATGACTAGGTAGAGGAGGAAGGGTAAGCAAGATTATTGATTTTATGTAAGTTTTAGTTAGGCTAGATTCATTAACCCATAAATTGTTTAATTTACACTTAGTTCTGTGAATGAAATTGCAGTAAAATGAAACAGAAACAGAAATCAACAATTCAGATGGATAGAGGCGGCTGAGCTGCACTGACAATCCCTAGTTATTAAAAACCAACTTCTGAGTGACACATCACATGTTTTGGGTCAAATGTGGCGAGGGGGTCACCAAATTTTTTCAGAAACAGCCAAGGGGGTTGCTCAAATTTTGTAGATAGAAGCAGTATGTCTTTCTGAAGGAGGTCGCACCTTTTGGGGGAAAAAGGGCGAACTAGTCGCACCTGTGAGGCCTAAATGAGCGACTTGGTCCCCTGTTTAGGCCCGATAAGTGCGACCTACTACGGATTGGGAGTTTTTTATCCTAAGTTAGATTCAGCTGACAGTAACCTGTACTGTGGCCAAATGGACTCGGATTTGCCTTGTGGAGGCTTCGTCAGTAACAGAAACTGTAAATAAACAAGATTTAAACTAGATTTGACAAGAAATTTAACCTAGGGAAAAACTAAACTTAAACTTGAAAATTTTTAAAAAACAAACCCAGGGATCCTGTGGGATTGACCTGGTATGGTCACCAGTTCTGTAGCAGAGATTTATCCCTTACTACAGGGAAGGAATGGCTACCTTTCATCTATAGGACAAAAGGATAGGTTCCTGTATGGAAATGCAGAAAAGAAAAAAAAAAAACCAGAAATGTAGCTAGACATTAATGAAAACTCAAATGGAGAACCCCTTTGCAAACAATGTTAGTGTTCCACTCCTAATAACCTGCAAAAATGTATTAGAAAACCTCCAAAGAGAAAATGAAAACCTGCAAACAAGCAATGGATTAGATAAAAGAAAATACTCAAAACAAAATACACATGTATACCTTCTCTTTGGGGCAATGGGCCACCATGCCGTGGCTGGAAGAAGCACCTCTCTCTCTCTCTTGGTAATGGAGGAGCTATGGCTCAATGGTAGAATGAATGGATGAGAGGGGGATGTGGGTGGCTTGAGGGACAAAGGGTCTCAAGGCATCCACGGGAAACATAACAGTATGCAAGGGAGGAATGTGTTGAGAGTGACCCCCACCCCTCTGTTTATAGCTTTTCTTGGGTCTTTTTAGGGTTTTAAGCCCTTGGTTGGGGCTTTAGCCCCTTTTTTGGATTTTAGCCCCTTCCTCCCTAACTTTAGCTCATTTTTGGGTTCTTAGCTCCTTTTAGGGGTTTTAGCCCCTTTTTGGAGGCTTTAGCCCCTAGGAGAACTTACTTAGGCTCTTTTTGGGGTTTTTAATCCCTTTTGCTCATTCTTAAGCCTTTTTGAGGGTGTGGGGGTCTAATGGGTTGAAATGAGGGTCATACATGGGTGTCCTTGGGTGGTGTAGGCCATGTAGAGCTGAGTGAGGGTTTTTTCTGGTTAACAGGATGTTCACTTGTGAATTCAAATGGCTGGGTAAAGTTTACAATTAAACTTTCCCATTCGATGGTTCCTCGTCGCAGCTCCTCTGAGGTGTACCAACTTCTTGGCACCATTTCCAAGGTGTGGATGAATCCATGAACCCATTCCTATCACAGATATGCTTACCAAGCCATGCGACAGTGTTGAATATGATTTCTAGGATATGATAATCCTATGTATTTTTTATCATCATAATTGATCTCTTCTCCAAATATGATCTCCATTAGTCTTCTATGTTGCGGCCATTCAGAGATAGATTGTTTATGTGTACCCCACCATCTAGCAGGGTGTAGCTTTTAGCACATAGTCCAGAGCAGATAGTCATTGTGATTTTGTGACATTTTCTTCAAATTATTCCAAGAAGGATGAAAGGTTAGGCAATCCTTCATACGTAGGTAGGTAGCACACTTTCTTTGGTTCCTACCCTTTAAACAAATTTTGTAATTCTCACACATCTACGTATGGAGACTTCATGCAACCTGTTCTGCTAGTTCTCTAGGGATTCGCTTGAGTCAGATGTACACAAACTCACATTACACCAAATCAAGTTTCCATTAGTTGTGGGGTTAATATAATATTCCTTCAAAGACATAATGTTATACAGTTGGTCTAGATAGTTCTCTTGTCGTTCACTATGCATAGGCTTCACATATAGTTTCCCTTCAATGGGATCAATGGGTGCAACCACTCTCATTTCAGAATCTTCGAAAGAGAATATCATATTCTTTAAGTTTATGGTAGTTTGGTTGTCTATTTCCCAATCAATCCCTATAAGCACAGGGTGGGAGTTTTTGTCATCAATAATGTCAATGATCTCAAAGCTGACATACGTTCTCAAGCCTTCGACGTCCATGGGTACTTGGGATAGTATACCAATTGGTAGAACCTTCGACTAGTTTGCAAGCCTTAGCTGAATAGGAGATCAGTATAGTCGCGGTCTGTTCATCCTTTCCCATGTATGTCTTGTCAATATATTGACATCTGAGCCCAAGTCAAGTATGATATAGTCCATATCATAATCTCCTATTTGTGTAGTCATTAGGAGTTCTCAACCTGTCTTCCATTTTATTCTGACTTGATTAACTCTTCTTTCAGGGCACAGATCTTCTGTGTTGTCTTCTATCAGTGCTGTCAATTCTGTGACAACATATTTTTCATGGATTAGTGTTAAACAATTTTTTAAAAGACCTTGATCTTACTAACATTTTTAGTGGGCGGCCTTCTGATTGGTTGTTCAAATATTTCGGGCATAGCAGTCACTTGTCGATATGTCAACAGCTGGTTGGTATCAACAAATTCTTGTTGCGCCTCCAAGAAGACTTCCTTATCTTGTTGGAAACCTAGTGGAGCTTTCTTTTGTGTCGCAAGTCACACCTACGGATTTCCTTGCAGTGTTTTTTGGTCTGCTCTTGTCGCACCACCTCCTCTTGTGACTACAGCAAGGTTGGGTTTTCTTGGTTTGGAAAAAATCATTTGAATATTCGGATTAGGTTTTGGATTCGGATTATGCACTGGGTTGGGGTTAATGATAGTTTTATCCTGGCATTTCGCAATATGTTGTGGTCCCTATTTGATAGCGTGATCAAATGCTTTGCAATATGTACAAGTTTTCACGGGACTTTGACAATATCGAGAAAATTGTCATGGCTTCCCACAATTATAGAATATAACTTGGCCTCTTCCTCGACAAAATCCTCCTCCGGGTTGTTGTCCTCGACCTCTAAATTTCCCACCCCCCCCTTTGTGGAGGGTATTGTTGTTGTTCAGGATACTGGTTTGGATGATATTGTGGTTGAGGATATTGTTGTTGTTGAAAGTGCACAGGATGATACTGAGGATGTGCTTGTTTAGCTTGCATTTGTTCCTCCTTCTTCATTAGGTAGGTATCCATTATTTTATCTTGGAGCAACTAAAGTGCTCTGCAATCCTTTTCATCATGACCTACCGATCTAAAAAATTTACAATACAGACTAGCAGGTGCAGTCACAATATTTTGCAAGTATAGGCATTCCTCATACTTGTGACCTCTAGTCTAGCATACTCTACACCAAGGAATTCCTTAGGTGTTTAGTGGGTTTGGCGCACCTGCTGCGGAATAATTCATTAGCATCGGGAAATTATCCTTATGGTTCCCATCTGTTCTGCACCTAGTACACCATATTTCCTCCCAAACTTCCTTTCCTCTTTTGATGTCCTACAACTACACCATAAGATTAGCCAGCTACGATTGAATTTGCATCATGCCCGAGCCAATGTCTACAACTGGAGAGGCCTCTAAATTCATTGCTATCTCCAAATCCTCAATCTATGACACGAGTTTCTATTGCATCAATGGCGTTCGGATGTGTGGCAACAAGGAAACAATGAACCATTCCTTGTGTTTCACATTCAACATTTGGAAACTCACTTTGGACACAAATGTCTTAAATATCTAGTCAAAATCCCAAAGATATTCTATCGGTAGCTGCTTGATCTCCTTGATCTCAGTGATGCATTATGATTCAGACTTCAGTTTCTTAAATTCATCAATCAATCCGAGTCGAATCTCATTGAGTGTCTTTGGGACCACTCCCACTGGTACTATGGAAAACTTCATATACCAGTCTAGTGCATGACCACGTAGAGTCGTGACCATCTGTGCTTTCTTGATGTTATTGTCCTGGATATGTCATATAGTCCAGACGATGTCACACAGAAACCAATGCTTTTTTGGGTCTTCCAACCCATTCTCATTAAATATTGGGATCTTAATTTCAGTTGCATCCATTGGATTAATCGGTACTATATTGACTGCTGGTACAGTAGGGACAAAATGTGGACTAGTTGGACTTCCTTCTCCTCTATTTATAGTGTTAGTACTACTTGTATTTATAGAAATACTTGGAGACAGGTCTCGCAATCTTACCATTGGTATCGTCAGCGAGTTGTGTACACAGTCTTGTTTTGGATCTTCAGTTGACTCCTCGAACTCTTCATATCCTTCTGAAATTGGTTGATAGTTCTCTTCCTTGTCACATGACCCTTCGTCTAGGTACGATGTAAACTCATAGCCTTCTTATTCTTGATCAGTGTTGCTACTGCCTCGTTCCAACAAAGTTTTTCATATTTTTCCAGATTGGATGTTATATTTTTATCAATTTGAAAATATGATCTTAGGATCTTATCTGAGAGAATAAAATGCACAACAATTAATCACAAGAGATAATAGACACAAAGATTTATCCTTGGGGAAACCATAAAGGAAAAACCCCAAAACTTCCTCAGAGATAGAATGAGCACCAATGGCAGCAATAAAATCCAAAGACAAAAATATGATCTCCAACAGTTGTTCTCTCTCTCACTTGAGCAAGCTTCTTCTCTCTCACGTATGCGCTATAGTTGGGTGAGTGTGTGTCTAAAATAGAGAGGCTCACTCTCTATTTATATTCTTTCGTTCACTTAATAATTGACTCAGTTATGTAGGCTCGAGTAACCACAACTAGGGTAATAATGACCCGACTTGCAATGGAGGAGAATTCCTCATGACTTTTAGTAATTCTCATGATAGGAACATCGGGGTACAAGGAAATACAAGTGATTATCTCAATAGGAGCATTGAGGATCAATGAAATAAAATACATTTTGAATTTACAAATACATTAGCATTCCCTCTTAACTAGGAAGGTATTCTCTTGACATAATTCATTAGCACAAGTCTTCCTCTCTGGATCATCATCAAAGATGGATCATCAACAAAGTTGGATCATCACCAGATTGTCATCAAATCTATATCATCATTGGATCATCATCAAATCTAGATCATCATTGGATCGTCATCAAAGATGGATCATCACTAGATCATCATCAAACCTGGATCATCATTGGATCATCATCATCACTGCTTCTGCTATCTCTTCATTCTTCTCATCACAGAAATTTCTACAGAGCCAGCCCTTTTTCATGTTGGTTGTAGGCCTAACCTCAATGTACGTATTCCTCTACAGAGCCAGTCCTTTTTCATATTGGGTGTAGGCCTCTACAGATCCAGTCCTTTTTCATACTAGATGTACCTCCAGAGAGCCGGTCCTTTTTCATACTAGATGTGGGTATCTATAGACCCAATCCTTTTTCATACTGGATGTAGGCCACTACAGAACCAACCCTTTTTCATGCTGGATGTATTTCCATAGAGCCAGTCCTTTTTCATACTGGATGTGGGTCTCTACAGAGCCAGTCCTTTTTCATACTAGATGTAGGCCATTATAGAGCCAACCCTTTTTCATGCTGGATGTACTTCCACAGAGCTAATCCTTTTTCATACTGAATGTGGGTCTCTACAAAGCTAGCCCTTTTTCACATTGGATGTATGCCACTACAGAGCCATCCATTTTTCATGCTGGATGTACTTCCATAGAGCTATTCCTTTTTCATACTGGATGTGGGTCTCTATAGAGCCAGTCCTTTTTCATACTAGATGTAGGCCACTACAAAGCCAACCCTTTTTCATGTCGGATGTACTTCCACAGGGCCAGTCCTTTTTCATATTGGATTTGGGTCTCTACAGAGCCATCCCTTTTTCATGCTAGATGTAGGCCACTGCACTTATATCTGGCCATGGGAGGCCCCACCTACCACCATGTCAGAAAGGCTTAGCACTTACATCTGACCATGGGAGGAACCAATCCTACCACCATGTCAGAAAGGCTCATGGACTCATCAATTCCCCTTGGAAGGAACCTCGATCTAGAGAACACTAAGTTTCTCCCTGAAGTACCCAAACTTCACTCTGACCATTTCCAGCTTCGTCAGGATTTTATGCTTAGAAAACCTATCTCATCGGCTATGCTAGAACTCCCTCTTTCAAGAGATCTCAATTTGGATCACATACTGAAGCTTCACTACTCCTCTCTGCATCATACAAAAATTCAAGTCAGATGAATCAAATCAAATAGTAGTTTTCAAAAGAAACATACTACCTCCCAAATAGGCAAGCAAGTGGCAACATATTTTTCCATAGTTGTACTCAGCACCATGCAGGACTCCTTCCTAATAAAATGAGATATCACACCTGATATCATACTGAAGTATCACCTCAAAGTGCTCTTCCTATCAATGGAATTGCATGCCCAATATGAATCCATATAACCCTTCAAGTTAATATTTTGATTCGTATCATACTTGAGCCCATACTCAACTGTACCCTTCAGGTACCCCACTGTATGCTTTGTAAGCATCAGGTGAACATGTCTCAATGTGTTCACAACAAAGAAAATATCGGATCTCGTATTCCTAGGGTACATCAAGGAGCAAATCATCTGATGATACATCATGGCATCAACCGACTATGATGAAGCAACACTCAATAGCTTCAGGTTCGATGATATAGGTGTGGTCATGGCCTTGCAATCCATGATCACAAACCTATTCAACATCTCCATTGCATACTTCCCTTGTCCAAGGGATATTCCATCTACATTATGCCACACCTCCATGCCTAGAGAGTAGTGCATCATATTCAAGTCCTTCATCTTGAACTTGACAGCAAGTCTCCTTCTTGCAACTTTAATGAGTTCCTCTTTTATGCTAGGAACAAGTAATTGACATATGATAGGAGATCATTGGTATTTCGCTTTCAACCTTGAATCAAAGGTTGGAATATGCTTTACTCTCAGTAAATCCTAGATCCATCAGTAATTTGTCCATCCTATCGTACCATGTCGAACCTCAGGATCTTCTGCAATCACTCCCTCTGAAGAGGAGCATCATTCTCCCTCTATCTTTCGTACTCTATGAATTGAAACACTCTATACTGGAGTGACAGGTAGCTTCCTCTGCTACTAATACTCTATGTAACCATCTAGGGTCACTGGATACCAAGATCCTCTATCTTGAACCTTTTCAAAATTTCTTCCCGCACCCATCTGTGAGCTTATCATCCTCTATAGGATTTCATCTTCAACCTTGTAGCAAAGGTTAATATCTTCATTACTCTAGGTGGTCTTCAAGCTCCTCATGTATGTGTTATCCCATGGGTCAATTCTAAGCTCGTACAAGGATTTATTTAATTTGTACACATGGGTCTACATGTCATGTGTCTTAACTACCAGTGGCAGCAAATGTCTCTTCGTAGTCTATTCCTTATTTTTGTGGGAAGCCTCATGCTATGAATATTTCCTTGTATCCCATGATGTTTCCATCTACTACATGATGGATCTTGCATATCCTATATGGAAGATACTACAGACTTCCCTTCATGTCTCGATACCGCATCCTAGACATCATTCTTCTTGAACTAGTACACTCCTTCCCTTTCTTCTTGGCTATTTCTTCATAGCTGGAAGGTTCTACATAAATGATGTCGCTCAACAGTGTCACATAACTACACTATGTCTAATACCTCTTTCTTTCTTTGAAAGTATCGTCATATTATTCTTCATCTTGTATTATTTCTCGAACTATCGTCACTTGTTCTTCAGAACAAGTATCATCCTTCCTTTCTTGTAGGAAATTGTACGCGATATTTCCTACAAGTCAAATGCACTAGTTGTATGGTTAGAAACATTTCATGAGGCATATTCATAATGGAAAATTTATTTTTCATCAAGATATAATCATGCAACTATTTTATCCAATAGAACATTCATCCATATCTTACAGAAACTTTCTAGATGCCTTCCATCTCTACCAGGACAACATTGATATTGTGCACTTATCCAATATGTCAGCAAAGAGGTTTCATTATAGATAAGTAGAAATGGAGAGTTGTATAGCACCATGGGCTACTTACCCATCACACGCATATTAGTAATATACTACCATTAATGCAAGCATTCTACCATGCATAACACATCAACTGAATATAAACAAATGCATAACAAAATAATATCATGAAATGACAATTGAATACTTATCTTTATTTGTTTTGTGGGTAGACTCCTTCTTGAGCCTTCAGCTTCATCATCTTCTTCATTCATCATTTCTTATCCAAATGCTAATATGGATAAGACGTTCTTCAAGAGTCGATTCCTTCATATTCCTCATCGCTTAAGGGATCTTCTTTGAATGGTGAGAGCTTGATCTTCAGTTGCTTCCATCTTCTCTTCTCTTATTATGGTTCGAGCTTCATCTTGTGTGTACTCTTCCCAGAGTCTCTAAGAGTAATCACTTCCTTCTGGCACACATTCCTCGAATGAATGAATCCCATGATACTGGGAGGCCATTCAAGGTGGTTACCACAACTTCTGCATTCTCCACTTCTTCTTCTACTGCTTCAACTTGTTCTTTGATTTGAGAGACCCTTGTAAAGTATGACTATATGGTCTTTGCATTCTGGATCTTAACATTCTTCAACCGGTTTCTCAAATTCATCTTCTGATTTATGTTCTTCCCTTCAACTATCTAGGTCAAAGAATCAAACATCTCTTTAGGTGTCTTTAGGGAAGACACTTGTGGTATAATTTGATCCTTGATTGAATCAGCAATCATCTTCTTGGCCTTGACCAAGTTCTTCTTGTGTAAGGATTTCAGCCTCATCTCCCTATGGAACTGGAACCTCTCCACTTATGTAGATGTCCAATTCATTTTCTTCAAGAACCGGTGAAATCCTATACTTCCATGCTTGGAAGTTGTTAGCTTCACCAATATTTTCATCAAGCTGGTATGATTAGTCATCTTGAAATGAGAACCTCAACTGTGAATAACAAAAGATTAGATCTTACCGATTTGAGGTGTCCTCCCTAGTTCTAGAGTTGGATGATCTAGGGTTTGTTAGAGAAACCCTAATTTTCAAAACTTGAAACATTTCAGATCTTATTGGATAGAAATATGGACCTCTTCAAGGTGAACTATCCAATGTACTCCTTTTCTGAAAACAACGGAGGGAAGCTCCCAGAACAGGAAGCCCTAGTTTTCCAATTTCCTATACAAAAATGCCTGATTTTGTTTCTGCGATATCTCTGAAATTTATGCTCCTCTATGTGTGAAAATTCACACTGATTTAGCTTCACTTGTCCTATTTTAACCACCATAGTTTTGAGCATAATTTGTTTCACCAATTGTGACTTATGAGAGTTTTCCCAAGGTGACTTATTTCAGACTTATTTCAGAACTGTTCAGCATAGCGAACTTGTACTGACTTCCACGTGTCCCTGTTTCATCATAAGGGTATGAAAATTTTACCTCAGAAATTAAAGTATGTGCCCTATCTGGAAAATATTGAAAAATATTATTTGGACCTTCGTAGTCCGAGATATAGCAATTCTCCCTATGTGTCCTATTTAGGGATGAATCCTGGAAGAGGCTGGAACCCTGATTTGGAGGAATCATATCTCCCAGAATATAGAGAATCTGGGGCTGAAATTTTTACACAGAGTACATCAGGATTTTATCTTCAGCTATGAAAATTTTTGTCCCTGATACTTCTTCAATCCCAAGATATAGCGAATGTACCAAAACTACAAGTTTTAGTATTTTAGGGTTTTTCAGGCCCGGGGTCAAATTAGGGTTTAACTTTCTTGGAGTTTCACCCAACCAAAAAATTTGACCTTGGTCTCTAAAATTTGATTTTGATGAGGAGATAAATCCTATGCTAGGCTCACTCAAAAATTAATCTTCTATAAAAATCCCTAATTTCCAGTAATAAAACCTGAAAATGCCCAGAATCAAATTCTGCTTCGACCAAAAGATGCGCCCTTCAATGGAGATTCAACATAGCCTCCTTTCACTGAGTGATTGTGGAGAGAGACCCAAAATTTAAGAATCCCTATCTTCTGCAGCTGCACAGTTTCTTCTTCTTAGGTTAGCTCTAATACCATGTTATACTTTTATCAATTTGACAATATGAACTTAGGATTTTATCTGAGAGAATAACATGCATAGCAATCAATCACAAGAGACAATAGACACAAAGATTTATCCTCTAGGAAAGGAAACCATAAAGGAAAAACCCCACAACTTCCTCAGAGATAGAATGAGCACCAATGGCAGCAGTAAAACCCAAAGACAGAAAGACGATCTCCAACAGTTGTTCTCTCTCTCACTTGAGCGAGCTTCTTCTCTATCACCTATGAGCTATAGTCGGGTGAGTGTGTGTGTCAAATAGATAGGACCACTCTCTATTTATATTCTTTCATTCACTTAATATTTGACTAATTTATGTAGGCTTGAGTAATCCTAACATAGTTATGTAGGCTTGAGTAATCCTAACTTAGTTATGTAGGCTCGAGTAACCACATCTAGGGTACTAATGACCTGACTTACAATAGAGGAGACTTCCTCATGACTTTTAGTAATTCTCTCAATAAGAAAATTGGGGTGTAAGGAAATACAAGTGATTTTCCTGATAGGAGCATCGGGGATCAATGAAATACAATATATACAAGTGAATACATTTCAAAGTTACAAATACATCAACACGGAAATCTTCTTCTGCATCTCAAAAAACTAGATTCTAGTTCAATTCCACCTTCTCTTGGGAACATCTCACTCAAGGGTTCTATTGAGACATAGCCACCCTTTTCTATTCAATCTATCATTCGCAAAATGCCCTTTTCACATATAAGAATTTTGATCCATGTCTTCCAAGATGAGAGATACCAGCTGCGCAGTCCTTGAAAAAATTTTGCTCGACCTCACTATATGAGGTTATTGTATCAAAAATGAACTAAGTGATATATCCTTGTATGATATTGTCTCCTGGAATTCCATACCCCTTTATATAGGGTTGTTGATTCTTTTCATCCACTCAATCAAGAACGGAGTCCACTTTGTTGGTTCTTCACCTATAAAGTTCTTTTTCTGGGTTTCCAACTTAGACAACCATTCATATAACACAATGGGGAACTCAGCAAAGAAAATATCATGAATATCTGAATGTATGTATCCTTATAACCACTTCATCAACGTCCAATGAGATCCTTCACTTTCTTTTCATGCAAACTCTAGCTCTTTTTCATCCACCCAGTTTTGGATCTTCAGTTTCATAGGATGGTAGAACATATCCCCCACCACAACACTTATAGGGTCTTGGAAATAGAACCATTTGTTGGCTTTCTCATCCCTTCGACCCAAGTTCATCCCTCCTTTTTTTCATGTCAACGAAGCCCAATATATCGGCCTGATAGAGCAGAGCCCGGTTGGAAGCACCTGCGACCCAGATGTCGTCTCACCTGAGATATCTTAGTTCTATGGGTAACTGCTAGAACCACGTTTTTGTAGTTTGTGTGGGAGGTTGTTTTAAGTCCTTGGCTTTGTGCCAAGGTTTCCAACAAAGACTGGGAAGTTGGGTTAGTGGTTTGTGCATTCTCTCTCAACACAAGATATGATGTGCCCTTCTTTATGCAATATTACACAAATACATAATGAACAAACATCACGGACATATTCATTACTTGAAATACAACATTCATAGAATTATTCCTTTAAAGCACAATAACTCATCAATCATTAAACATAGTAAAAAGGCACTTGTCTAAGCTACTCAATCATTCACACATATACACAGCATGTAACTAGGAAACCCATCCAAGAAAAACCACAAGGTGCTCTTCATCTGGCATTAGCATGAGGAAATAGATGCACCTTTTTTCTGTACATAAAGCTATAGAATCTGTTCAAGATCTTCTCTTCTATCTATACATATTTTTCCTCCCTCTCATGCTCTCTCTTCTACTCTACTCCTACTCAATGATCCACACATAGCCTGGATTGACTCAACCTTCTCTATCTGTCTGCACACTCAGCTATAGAACCACTACTTCGATGCACACAATGATCCAGAGTCTAGACACTTACTCCAAATTGTTGTATTGACTAATCAACTCAATATCATTTAAACAAAAACTAGCTAATGGGCTAACTGGTTAACCAGATATGTTGATGTAATTGTAACTTTGGAATGTATTCACTGGTATTTCTTATCTATTGTAACCCAATGTTTATTCCAGGATGTACTTGTGTCATTTCATGCCCCAATGTTCCTATCGGGAGAATCTATAATGTAAACAAGTCATGTCAAGTCATTGTGGTTAACCCTTCAATTGTCTAAGGGTTAAAGTCCCTGCAGTTTCGGGGCACTAGGGTTATTAGACTCTCCTAGTGAGTTCGGCCCTAGTAGGGTTTTAGTCATGTCAAGAATTAGTATAAATAGAGAGGTGACCTCTCTATTTATCACACATCACATCCACACTCAGTTGTAGCGCATAGCTGAGGAAGATAAAGACACGGGGGCAAGAGGAATGAGCTTACTGCTATCAGGAGATTATCTTACTGTTTTTGGGTTTCACTTTGGTGCTGATTCTATCTCTAAGGAAGTTGTGTGGTTTTCTCCATTTATGGTTTCCCTGAGGAAAAACATTGTGTTCATTGTCTCTTATGTTTGATTGGTGTGCTTGTTGTTCTCTTAGTTTAAAGATCCTAATGTTATGCTAGCTTAATGTTAAAATCTAACATGGTATTAGAGCTAACCTAAGAAGAAGACACTATGCAGCTACGGGAACTAGGGCTTCCTACTTTGTGGATCTCTCTCCACATATTTTCAGAAAAATTAAGGTGGAATAACTCTCCTCCCTAGGGCGCATCTTTCTATCGAAGCAGAATTCAATTATGAGGTTTTTCAGTTTTGGACCCAAGACTACTGCCAAAAATTAGGGATTTTCATAGAAGAAGAATTTTTCAGTGAGCCCAGGCCTGGATTTATCTCCTCCCCAAAATCAAATTTAGGGATCAAATTCAAATCATTTGGTTGGACAGAACTCCGGAAAAACAAAACCCTATTCTGCTCCTGAACCAACACTGTAGGATTTCAGCTCCAAATTCAGATATGACATCTTGACCTGGTAAGATCTAAATCTTTTTTATTTCCATTTGAGGTTCTTAGTTAAGATGTATCATCATACCAAGCTTGATGAAAAGCTTGAGGGAGCTAATAAATTCTAAGCTTGGAAGTATAGGATCTCCCTGGTCTTAAAAGAAAATGAGTTGGACTCCTATATCCATGAGGAGGTTCCAGTTCCAGAGGGAGATGAGGCCAAGGCCTTACATAAGAAGAAGTTTATTATGGCAAAGAGGATCATTGTAGACCCTATCAAGGATCACCTCATTCCACAGGTGTCCTCCCTCAAGACTCTTAAATCCATGTTTGATGCCCTAACCAAATTATTTGAAGGGAAGAACATCAATTGGAAGATGACTCTAAGGAACCAGTTGAAGAATGTCAAGATCTAGAATGAGGAGACCATCCAGTCATACTTCACAAGGGTCTCCTAGATCAAAGAACAACTAGAAGCTGTAGATGAAGAAGTGGATAATGTAGAAATTGTGATGAAAACATTGAATGGCCTCCCTAGGTCATGGGATTCTTTCATCCAAGGAATCTGTGCTAGAAAGAATTTGATCAAGTTCAGTAGACTGTGGGAAGAATGCTCTCAAGAAGAAGCTAGGATAGCTACTCAAGAAGAAAAGATGGGAAGTGAAGATCAAGCTCTCACAGTACACTGCAAGAAAGGAAGAAGGGAAAATCATCATCACCAAGGTAAGCATTCTCATCAGAAAAATAACTTTTTAAGAAGGGATCCATCAAGACTCAGATGTTATACATGTGATGAAATAGGAAACTTTGCTAAAAAATGTCCCAAGAATAAGAATGGATCCAAGAAGAAGAGGAAATCCAAAAGAAGACATCATGTTCACACTGTTGAGGATGATAATCTTCCTAGGAAGAGAGTAACACAAGAAAGTGAAGATGAATATGTTCTAATCTTCGCTCTCACGGGAACTATCACTCATGGAAGCAAAGAGTGGATTATTGAAAATGGGGCTTCCAAGCACATGACAGGTTTCAAGGAATCCTTTGAGAAACTATCCGAACATAATTCACCCCATAAGGTGAATCTTGGGGATGACTACCAATATCCCATAAAAGGTAGTGGTGAATCCTCCTACAAGCTAGACTCCAAAAAATCTATAAAAATGAAAGATTTCTTATTTGTACCAGGACTAAAGAAGAATCTTCTATCTACATCAACATTGGATGCAAAAGGAATGAGGGTTGCATATGTAGATGGACAAGTCCTCATGTGGCCAAGAGGAAAGACTATTGATGATGCAATAGTGATTGGAGAACAAGAAGGAGGCTTATACAAGCTAAAGGGCCATCCAGAACAAGATATGTTCCATGATAGAGTAGAGCCAAATGAAATTTGGCATAGAAGGCTTGCACATGTACACTATAGAGCACTATCACTAGCAAGGAAATCTATTGAAGGACTTCCAGAAATTCAAGCAAAACATGAAGGGGTCTACAAAGCATGTGCGAAAGGAAAGAATACAAAGAAGACATTTCCAAGTAGCGAGAGCAAGGAAAAAGGAATCTTGGAAATCATCCACTCCAATGTATGCAGACCAATGTCATCAAGTTCACTAAGTGGGTATGTATACTATGTCTCTTTCATTGATGACTTTTCTAGGAAGACATGGATTTACTTCATGAAGAACAAAGATGAAGTTTTCAGAAAATTCAAAGAATTCAAAGCCTTGATTGAGAACCACACATAAAAGAAGATCAAGACCTTTCTATCAGATAATGGCAGAGAATTCAAAGACTTGTGCAAAGAATCGGGGATTAAGAGGGAGTTGTCCACTCCTTACAATCCACAACAGAATGGGGTTGTAGAAAGGAAGAATAGAACCATCATGGAAGCTGCAAGAGCAATGCTTCATGATCAAGATCTTCCTATGCATCTATGGGCAGAAGCAGCTAGAATAGCGGTGTATGTAAAGAATCGTACTCCACATAGAGTACTCGAGAACAAGACTCCTGAAGAAGTCTTCTCCTCTAAGAAACCAAAAGTTAGCCATCTCAGAATATTCGGTTGTCCAATGTACATACACATACCAAAAGAAAAGAGAACAAAACTAGATCCTTCAGGAAAGAAGGGTATATTTGTGGGATACTCTAAAAGCTCGAAGGCTTACAAAATATACTTCCTAGGATTCAAGAAGATTGACATCAGCATGGATGTAACATTTGATGAAGACACAGCTTATAACAAATCCAGAAAGAGACCTGCTGAAGATACTGAAGAAGCAGAAGCACCCAGAATTCATGATACAACCATGAATGAATAAATTCAAGAAGAAGATCGAGAATTTGAAGAGCCACAAAGACCTGTAGATCCACCTCAAGAGAAGAATCCTCATAAGAGGAAACCTGCTTGGGTACAAGAGATTATCCAAGGTGCAGAAAGATATGGGGTTCCAAAAGAGAATCACAGAGAAACAAAGAGAACCAGATCTTGTTCCGGATATGTAGCTTTACTATCTGATGTTATCAATAAAGAACCTTCCAACTGTGAAGAAGCGACAGATTGAAAAGAATGGAAGGATGCTATGATCGAAGAGTATCAATAGATCATGTAGAATGATGTTTGGGATGTTTTCCCAAGACTAGAAGGGAATTCAGTTGTAACGTCCAAATGGATCTACAAGATCAAGCATGTTGCAGACGACAGCATTGAAAAATATAAGGCAAGATTTGTGGCTCGTGGCTTCTCACATAAGGAAGGAATAGATTATGAATAAACCTTTGCTCCTATGGCTAGATACACTTCCATCAGAACAGTACTTGCTTTGGCTGCAGTAATGAAATGGAAGATACACCAAATGGATGTCAAGAATGCTTTCTTGAATGGTGTAGTGGAAGAGGAAGTGTATGTAGAACAGCCACTCGGTTTTGAGACACATGACAGGGAGTCTCATGTGTGCAGATTGAAGAAAGCCCTATATAGTTTGAAATAGGCACCCAAGACATGGTACAACATAATTGACATCTTTTTATCCAGTTTGGGTTTTACCAAGAGTAAAGCAAATTCCAAACTTTACTACAAGGTTGAAGATGGCAACCCAGTGAGGCTTCTACTATATGTAGATGATCTGTTTGTAACAAGTATGGATGGGTTGATTGCTGATATGAAGAGAAATCTTGCTACCGAGTTCAAAATGAAGGACTTGGGTATGATGCATTATTTTCTAGGTATGGAGGTATGGCAGAATGCGGATGGAATCTCCCTCGGACAAGGGAAGTATGCAATAGAGATCTTGAATAGGTTTAGGATGATGGACTGCGAGGCTACGGCCACACCTATGGCATCGAACCTGAAGCTATTGAGTGATGCTTCATTAGAGTCGATTGATGCCACGATGTATCATTAGATGATTGGGTCCTTGATGTATCTGACGAACACAAGACCAGACATTTTCTTTGCTATGAACACCTTGAGCTAGTTCTTGACAGATCCAAGACATTTTCACTTGATTGCTGCAAAGCACATTCTGAGGTACTTGAGAGGTATAATTGATTATGGGCTCAAGTACAAGGTGAATCAAAAGATTAACTTGGAGGGTTATGTTGATTCATATTGGGAAGGAAGTGCCATCGATAGGAAAAGCACTTCAGGTTGTTTCTTTAGTATGGGATCAAGTGTGATATCTTGGTTTAGCAGGAAGCAATCTTGTGTGGCACTGAGTACAGCTGAAGAAGAGTATGTCACAGCTTGTTTAGCTAGTTGCGAGGTAGTGTGGCTGCAAAAGCTACTGTCTGATTTATTTGATCTCCATATGGATGCTACTTGTATACATTGTGACAACCAGAGTTGCATAAAGTTGTCATAGAATCCAATGTTTCATGACAATTCGAAGCATATAGAGATCAAGTATCACTATATCATGGATATGGTGTAGAAGGGAGTAGTTAAGCTCCAGTGTGTTGCGACAGAGGAACATATAGCTGATGTGTTGACGAAGCCATTGGCTAGGGTGAAGTTTGAGTACTTCAGGGAGAAGCTTGGTGTTCTCTAGATCGAGGTTTTTTCCAAGGGAAAGTGATGAGAACCATATCCATTCTGACATGATGAGAGGATTGGTTCCTTCCATGGTCAGATGTAAGGGCTACGCCATTTTGTCATGGTGAGAGGATTGGTTCCTTCCATGTTAGATGTGAGTGCTTCCCATTCTATCAAGTAGGATAGATGTAAGGGAAACTGCCATTCTCCTGGAGAATGGAGGCACCTGGTCAATTACCAGGTAGCTCAGTGTGGAACTAGGGGCCATTCTGATATGACTGTAGGATTGGTTCCTATAGGATCATATGTGAGTGCATGCATTTTTGAACATGCATGTTGGATTGGTTCCTCGCATGTGTCAGATGTAAGTGTAGAGCCTTTCTTCGATCATTAGTTGATCAGATATAAGTGATGATCCTTTCTTCGATCATTGGTTGATCAGATATAAGTGTTGTGCCTCTCTTCGATCATTGTTTGATCAGATATAAGTGCCATTTCCTTTCTTCGATCATTGGTTGATCAGATATAAGTGCAGAGCCTTTTGGCATGGAGGATTGGTTCCTTTCATGTCCAAGTGTAAGTGATGGGCCATTCCGGTCATTGGTTGAATGGATGTGAGTGCTAGGCCTTTCTGATGTGATTATAGGATTGGTTCCTATATGATTAAATGTGAGTGTTGGGCATACCTTTTTGATGATTAGGTCAGATGTAAGTGTTGGGCAGGCCATTCTGACTTAAGTGTCAGATATAAGCGCTGAAGAAGACCTACATGGTGGCTAAGCCCACATCCAGCATGAAAAAGGGTTGGATCTGTAGAACTTCCTGTGATGAGAAGAATCATGAGATAGCACCTATGAAGATCCAGAGATGATCTAGATCGAGTGATGATCCATATCCAGAGATGATCCAGATCGAGTGATGATCCAGATCCAGAGATGATGCTCCAGAGATGATCCAAATCCAGTGATGATGATCCATATTGAGTGATGATCTAGATTCGAAGATGAATATGACTTGAAGATGAATAAGACCTGAAGATGAATATTACTTGAAGATATAGATGACGAGATGATTCAGAGAAGAAGACCAGTGATGAAAATTTTGTCGAGAGAATACCTTCCTAGTTAAGAGGGAGTGTTGATGTAATTGTAACTTCATAATGTATTCACTTGTATTTATTATCTATTGTAACTCGATGTTTATTCTAGGATGTACTTGTGTCATGTCATGACCTGATGTTCCTATCGAGAGAATCTATAATGTAAACAAGTCATGTCAAGTCATTGTGGGTAACCCTCTATTGGCCCGAAAAAATGACCTAGGCCAACTTACAGAAAGAAAACCCACACACTCGACTTACTGCAATCTTGTGTGTGTTTGGTGTGACTGTCTCTCACAAGATAAAGGCCCTGCTGCCTGTGAAATGTGCTCTCAAGGTAGAGAGTATCTTGAGGTGTAGATGATAAGTTTTACTTATCAAAAGTTCTAATCTAAATGAATAACTAATGCCAACAAATACCTTAAGCTAAGAATACAAAAATAATAGTAGCTCCTAATCCTACTCTATAATGACCTAAGATGCAATTTTAACTATCGCAAACTGGGAGCTTGAATTAATGCTCTGATAATAAGTTTTATTAAAAGACATGATTTGTAATCTTGTAATGTTAGGAAAGCCTGCTATCACTAGGAACAGATCTAAATCAACTTACAATAAAAACAACATTTTACTATAAATTAATTTAAATGTGAAATAAAACTTGTAATCAAAATAAAGTTAACACAGTATTGAAGCATGACAAATATACTCAGGCACTAACATATAAATGAAACAAATTCAATTCACACAGTTAGTACTTCATATAAAACAATCTTTTAATTAACTGATGAAAAGAATAATGAAGAAACTCATTTACTTTACCATATATCAATGGATCATTCACACTTCAACACTATATCATTTGTTCAAAATCCATTAAAGAAAAACTTTCACATATAATATAAAGATACATGCATATGAAAATAAAATTCAACACAGGAAAAACAACATCAAGACAGCATGATATAACTAACAGACTTAGCTAATGTCTCCATAAATTCTGCAAAATCTAGTAGTCTTTAGAAATAGTTCCAAAAGAACAAAAGCATACAGAAAAATATAAAGTATTGTAATCTATTTGTTTTTTGCAAGTTCCAAGATTCCAATCCTTTGCTTTAGTTTTGAAGTTGCTTATAAAGGAAACTTAAAAGACTACAACTGATTAACTAGAAATCTTATTCCTCTGGAAAGATCCAAATCTTATCCAAATATGGTTCAACCACGACCAGGATCATAGGCATGCCAATAGAATCATAGAAATAGGAACGAAGCAATTACTGAGCATCAATCAGTTGTGCATCCTGAACATTCTTCACTGAGTAGCCACACATAGTCAAAAGACATGAATGTAGGCCAGCATCCAGTTTTATCCCAACAGCTTCTTTGACACCTGTAAATATTTAACAAAAAGTTGCTTAGCAAGATTTAATGATGATCAATTAAGCATGAGCGAGATATCTATAGAATTTTGATTTTGTAGATATCTCAATTTAATCATTTAGACCATGAATCGAAAACCAAAACTGCTGAAACCAAAACATTACTAACCTTTAAAGATCTATCAAAAATCCTTTGTAGGAATAATGTAAGATATAAAAGAAAAAATTTAGAAGTCACTGGAAAAACAAAATATCATGTTTTTAAAGCTGATTCGACTGAGAATCAAATAGGTACACCTCTCCTAGCTTCATTCAGTTTAGCTCTAAACCTGATAGCTCTGGTCTTGTTAATCCTATTCTGTCTTTTCAACCTTTGATTCCTTAACAAAATCCTTTTAATCAGTTCTTTACATTTCAACTTCTTTCCTCTTAACACATCCCATTTCTCAACCCAGGTGATCAATTCAGCTTTCAAAACTATAATTTCTTTAAGGACAATTGTTTGTATAACTTGTGCTTCCTTTAAATCTGTTTGCAGGGAGGAAATCAGTCGGGCATGAGTATTTGGATCAGTTTGACCCTTCGACTCTCTGTTCATGCCTATTTGGGCTTCTTCAGTGAGGTAAAGCTTTCTATCAATCTCTTGGTCACCCTCACGATTCACTTGCTGACTGTTAACAACCTCGTTTGCAGATTCAGGCATGTATTTAAGATCTAGCACAGATGGGCCTATGGGAGCTAGATTTGATTGAACATCTGAAGAGTCACTCACCTCAATAACTAGGATATCCTCAACACTCAAATTCCTCTTAGCAAGCAGAGTGGTTGTCATACTGCATGTGGTTCTGCGTATAGCCCGATTTCTCATAGAACGGCTAGTCTGATCTTCATCCTCTGTTTGCTTCATATCAACCTGTGAATGAGAAGAATTCTTGTGTTGATAGGTTATGGGAATTGGGGTTTTCTTTACTCGACCTCGAGAATTATTAGCAAGAGTTTCAACACTAGTTTCCACCTCAACTTTTACATCATCAAGACTTAGGGTTTGGTCATGTTGAAACCCTTCATCACCCAAATCATCCTGAGAACCAAAGTCCTCAATTTCAATCTCGGCCTCTTCATTGTTAACGCGCCTACGTCTAACCCTAGGCCTCTGTTTGGGCCATTCCTCGTTAGTACCAAACCTATTTCATGCAAGGAAAGAATCCCAGGTCTGACCTAGTTCTTCCAATCAATAGGACATGAGAATTTTAATTAACCCATGGTGGAATAAACTCTTATTTTTATCCCCAACATTAAACTGATAGGTGGATGCCATTTTGTGCAACCTCTTCAAGAAGAAAAAGGGCATATTGACAGGGTACCCTTTGAATATCAACAACAGTCGAAGGTGATAAAATTGCGTCTGAGACATCCTACCTTCACAAGTTACATACCTGATGATTAGCTCCAAAAGAGCCCACCATTTCTTCATCAATAATCGGGAGGGGAAGCCAAATTTGAACTTGGTTTGTCGATGAGCAGGGGTAAGAAACCCTTTCCACTGGTCATTCTTAATATGCTTTCCTTTATACCACTTCTCATCGGTTTGTGGCAACCCAATGGCTCAAGAAATGAATTTCTCAGACAACCTAAGTTCAATGTCTCCCACATGTGCATGAACCCCATCGAATGACTCTGTGAATGCCTTAGATACTGCCATATTAAAACCAGAAAAATTTCATAGAAACTCCAACCATCCGAACCTCGACACGACCTCTCGATAGTCGGGAGCAGCATTAAGATACTCATCTCCTATCAGCTCGAACCTAGACACTGGAGCCATGGAAGCAGACAAACAAACCTCTAGGGTTTTTGAAATACAGATTACAAGATGCAGTCGATTCATCAACAATCTATGCATTACCAACAATACTCCGAAATAACCTATACTATCAAAACTCTGAAAATCCCCCTGTAAGTTCATCATAACATGAATTGGCAGAGAAAAGAGGTTTCAAAAATAACTTACCAAAACATAATGAGCCATAGGAGAGTCACACAGGTGATTTATTACAAGTGATGTTTGCATGATTAAAGATTGACAGATAGCGACTGTCAAGCAACACGACTACCAAAACCCTATCTCCACCATTACTTCAGCATTAATTGTGATTTCATAATGTGGTGATGATGGATCACCTTAGTATATAATCAATACCTTAGGGTAAAGGTCAAAACTGATCAGAGAATAATGCTATAATGTGACCGAACCATGTCAAAACCTAAAAAGTGACTTTAGACCTTTATCACAAACTTTGATACTAACCCATTTCAGAAATACGAATTCGAAATAAGCGATGAGCATATAGTATAGTAGGGCTCATGAAGATCACATTAAATCCACTTTAAAACTTATGACAACTAAGATAAGATAAATAATTCAGAAGTGATGAAGCTTCACCAGATTTTCCATATGAATCAGCAATTACATTTACCACACCATGCAGTAACTAGTTTGAATTAATAATTAATAAATTCATTTAATTTTAATCAAACATGAGTGATGAGTTGAAAAATAGGAGCTACTAATCTTCTATAATTATAGCCCTCCTGATGATTGATAGAAATGAAGAATTAAGATCATAAGAGTCGAGTTTTTCTATAAGTGATGTTCATCCCATCCAAATCAATCAGTCAAGTAAGTTTCTGTCAAGAGTGTCTTAAGAATCAAAGATTCTCAGGACACTCCCAAAATAGAGTTGATGAGTTTTTTGATCCAGACAAAAATAACAAATATTGTTGTAAAATTATCAATCTTCAGATTACTTGCGTTAAAAATGCTCCGAAGGGTGTTTCTTGCCAACACCCTCCTATTGTCTAAGGGTTAAAGTCCCCATAGTTCCGGGGCACTAGGGTTATTAGACTCTCCTAGTGAGTTTGGCCCTAGTAGGATTTTAGTCATGTTGGGAATTAGTATAAATAGAGAGGTGACCTCTCTATTTATCACACATCACATCAACACTCAGTTGTAGCGCATAGCTGAGGAAGAGAAAGACACTGGGGCAAGAGGAAAGAGCTTACTACTGTCGGGAGATTATCTTACTATTTTTGGGTTTCACTTTGGTACTAATTCTATCTCTAAGGAAGTTGCGAGGTTTTCTCCATTTATGGTTTCCCTGAGGAAAAAAACTATGTTCATCGTCTCTTGTGTTTGATTGTTGTGCTTGTTGTTCTCTCAGTTTAAAGATCCTAATGTTATTCTAGCTTAATGTTAAAATATAATAGGATAACCCAATTACCACTTGGGCTTCTCCTTTTATATCCTTATTACAGACTTGATATATTCCCATACATGCTTTCGACATACTCAATAAATACTCGATACATACTCTAACAGACTCAACTTCAGTCGCTATCCTAGTCGACTTAATGTATTCAGCCCACAGGCTGTCTTTCCTATTCTAGCAACATATAACCAAAAAGGCGCTATAGGCTTGACTTACAAAAATTCCTTTACATGTGTGGGTTTCGTCGGCTCTAGTTGAGCTCATACCCATGATCGCTAAGGGTTGTTGCTTTCTTAGCATCATGCCTTACTGTCACTTTATGGTCGTTACCTTATCAGCACGTCTGATTCTATGAATATTCTACCATGACATCACGCCTCCTGCTCTGTCATTTCATCGTGGATTACAAAACTGGCACAAATTCCTCATCCTGCGCCTTCTCTTTACCTTTCTCCTCATCTTCCTGCTTCTGTCGCAACATCCTTCTCCTCTACCTTGATGCTTTTTCCTATGTCGCAAGTCCTTCCTCTTATTCCTTATACTCTTCTTTCCTTACTTAAGCAGAATTCTATATGAATTCTTCCCTTTTATCTCGGGCCCAATATATGTTACCTCCCAACTAAGTCACTCCAAAGAAGAATTGAACTTGGGTCGCCTTAGTGATGGGACCCACATCTTAACCAAGTGCACTAGAGAGAATTGACCTAAAAATTGAAGGAAATAGGGGTGGTATTGACCCACTTATGTGTGCCATGGACACAAGATCATTTAATACAATATCAAGTGCAACCACACATTCAACCATTATCGTGAGATGACCCCATGGGGTAATGCTTGACCCTCATTGGAAATGAACCTTTCCCACTGGTAAACAAATCCTCACTCTTCACCAATGCATCCAACCACTTTGGGAGTTTTTTACTATAAAAAAATGATTGAAAAAATATCCAAATATTAACATACTTAAATACTAGTCTTTTATCTTATGTATATTCCAAATCTCTGTTATTTACAAATTTATATTATTCTATATAATTTAATAAATTTATTAATTTGTTTTTTATGATTATTTTATTAAACATTTAATTTCTAAACTAAATATTGTATAATGATCTCTTATTTTAAAAAACAAGTACTGTACTTTAGCCATTGTTAATTATAACAAGAGACACCAGGTGGCAATGTCCTCGACATTGCCACCTATTGTTATGAGAGAATACCCAAGCATCCTTGTTGTAGAGGGCTTGGATACTTCGAGAGAAATGACTAGAGAGTGTGTAAATGAAGGAGATCATTGGTTCATAGAGATGCCTATGGATTTATTTAAATTGGTGTTTGCCGCTGAGAGGACGTAACTTGGAATTTTATAATGTGATTTACAATCAAATTTGACCTAAACCCATGGGGAGAAACTTTGCTTTAATTTGCTCATGTTTATTTCTTTGTCATCGTGAGAAAAATGTTCAAAAAAATATTTGATTTATAACTTTTATTTTTACAATAGGTGCATCAATGATGCAATGGGAGTTTGGTATGGGAAATAAGAACTTTAAGACTTTATTCCACAAATATACAGGTATTTATCTTAAAAACATTATGAATACTCATGCATTTGATGATTTTGTGGATGTATTGGGCATTTCTTTCTTCAAATACTAGGTTTGCATTTCAAAGGAATTCTTTCAAACATGTTTATTATAGAAGATTTAGCGTTCTTATCAATACATTATGTTCACTTCTTGGCACCTCCATCAATAATGAAATCATAGTGCTTATCAATAATTAAATTCGTGGGAGAAAATGGCCTCAAAGGATTTATCATGACAAGGAATTCCTTTTACCATAACCTTGGAGTGATGGCAGGTGCAATGGTTGTGATTCTGCTATGGAGCATTTTATACCAACTTTGAACTAATGGCCTTGGAATATTTTTGACATAAGCAAATTAAGGTTGTGACTGCAAAAATTTACCACTTTACATGCAATGCTTGACTGCAAAAATTTGAATTTGTTGAAGTGAACAAAATGGTCAACGATGATTAGTTGTGAGTGAGGGAAATCCATAAAACATCACATCTATATAAAAACTATTGAGTGGAAGATAAAATAAATGGCCTAGATCATCAAACAAAAGGATGAAACTTCAGATGTTAATCTTAAACATTAAGGTAGCCTTGTTATATTTATGTCCTTTTCAAAATATAGTAATATGTGATTGAGCTTCATAGTTGTCATGGGATATACCTGAATCAACCTCTCTTGAGTAGATAGATCACCAATCTAGCCAGTCATTAGACATGTTCTAGATTCATCTATGGAAATCATGCATCTCTTATAAATTATAAATGGTAAAATAAATGTGAGTTCTACAAAAATACAAAATTTACTTGGATTGTTCGAGTAGGTTATTTGAAACCATGCCCAATAACTTCATTCATCCCAATTCCTTCATTCCAATGAAAAATCTGATGAAACCATGCTCAATTTCTTCGATTAAGGATATCAAAGATGGAAAATATGAAGGCTTCATGCGAATATGAAGAATATGAAGAATATGAAGAAAAAAAATAACATTTTATCATCATTGTCATAATAAAATCTTGCCTTTGGATGTTATGCATCTGAAACTTCTCAAACATTGCATAATGAGGGCCAAAGAAATGATGAGAGATGGCCACAACTAGAAACTACACATATTAACATAACATTTAGCGGGAAACATCAAATATAATTTATGACATTTTTTTATTACTCCAACGTAAATTTTTGTATATATTCATGCTTACATTTTTTTTTTGTATTTTATAAATATCTTATTAATATCTTATGGAGCCTTGCAAAGGACCTTTAGGGGGGGTCTCTCAACCCCCCTAAGAAATTCATGACAATTGGACTTTTGACGACAACTTTATAACCACCACCCCCACNAAAAAAAGTCATGAAAATTTGACTTTTGAGGGCAGATTTATCACAACCTCCCCCACAAGTCCAAATTCCAATAATGTTGGGGGATTCTTTAAAAAAACCACCCCCAAAAGCCCAAATATCATGCCATTTACGGTCGACTTTCAAACAATCGCCCCCAAAATTCCAATTATTATGAATTTTGGGGGAGGCTTTCAAACAACCACCTGCAATAGTTCATTTATTATGATTTTTGTTTATGTTGGGGAGTTTAAAACCCGCCTAGAAGAGAACCTTTAGGGGGGATCTTTGCAAAAAAACCCCAAAAGTCCAAAGAATTAGCCTTTTTTGGGGGGGTGAGGGTTTAAAAACCACCCCCAAAATTCCAATTCTCGGTACTTTTGTGAGGGGAGGATTTAAGAACCACCCCCAATGGCCTAAAAAAAAAATTGAGCCGGGGGGGGAGGGTTGATTAGCAAAACCATCACAAGGTAAAATCGCCCCTAAAAGGGTAATTTGTTGTAGTGTTGGCATACAATTATTAAAGTTTGATGTTTTACAATCTTTATTATCTTATAATATATATATTATTGGTTAGTAATACATGTTCATTTCTATTAACAATTAAATAATAATAGCCCATTCCTTGTTGTAGTATGGTCTACCTCTAGTTGTCCCCAAACAGCTTTGACAATAACATAAAGCAAGTTATATATGATTCTAGGTACGTAGAGGACGATGATGGAAACCATAGCTAACATCGTATGGAACCCTAGTTAGCATGCCACTTACTGGTAGTTATTGATGGTCTCTCTAATCATGGAAAACTATGATCCAATAGTCTACTATAGTTTGTATGGTTTGTCATAGGAAGATTTTTTGGGGATTTGGAATTTTCCCAATTGTATGTGACAGAGAAAGGGTTACACATGCTTAAAGGGAATAGTGTTGAGGATGATATCTTGTTTCCTTGAATGATTTCTTATTTTTTATCTTCAATATGGTAGGGCTCATTAAGATATTGGTTTCTCATACTTGAATGCCTCGGTTTCTTCCACTTCTTGTGCCACAACCATTGTGGGCTCCTCACTAGTCATTTACAAGGCTAAGAATAGAAGTTTGGTTTTTGAGTGAAGCCCTTCTTTTGCTGGTCCATAAACTATCCTTTCTACTAACAATAAGGAGGTGTTGCTTGGGTTTGTTGGGTCATGGTTGTATGAAGGAAAATTTCGGGGAGGTGAAGTGCCAAAGAAATGTGTTGAAGGAAAATGAAAATAGATAAAATTCATTAAGTTGTGTGGACATGCTGTCACTTTGGTTGTGGGGAAAGAGGTGCAAGTTGAGAAAATATGAGCATTACTAGGTAAAACCCTGGTGGGTAAATTTTTAGGACAAAACATGATTCTGGATGGAATAAATGGTTGGATGCAAAATAATTGGTACCCTCTTCTGTCTTATATCATGATCGACCACCTTTTGGATAAAGGTTGGAATGGTTTTATCCTCCGAGAGACCATGCAAATAATATTTTAAGAGGCATTGGTGTTGTGACAGGTCATTCCTCTCTCTAAAACCATGGTTCCTGGGTTTGGATGCTCACAAGGAGTTTTTCAAGGTCAGCTTGGTTTGGGTGAAACTATTGTGACTCTGAATGGAACTCTGGAATGACAAATACCTCAAAGAAATAAGTGATTCTCTGGGTAAATTTGTTATGATCAACTACTCTTAGAAATCCTTTGTCAGTCACTATGTTTCTATAGATATGGTTGATATTAATGTATGCCTGGTATCTTTGAGACTTTTAAAATCGAGGTTGGTTCCTCTAAGCACACCAAAATTTTGGATTATGAAATTTTTCAATTTGTTGCATTTGTTGCCACCAGTATGGCCATTATTTGGATGATTGTGGAATGAGCTTATTCTTTTGATGCTTTCAGGTCGATTTCTCTTTTCAATTGTGTATACAAGTTAGTCTCAAAAATTTTGTCTATAATATTTAATCCTTTTCTATCTAGATATGTGTGCCTAGAACAATTGTCTTCCTTGAAGGTGACTCATTCATGAAGTTGTAGGATCTACACTCAATCCCTACTCTCCTTCTTAATCTTGATTTATCTCAAGATTACGATCATGTATCATGAATTTTTCTAAGACTTTTTCTTCTTCACTTAGGTTTCTCATTAGAAATCGTGGCTTGGTTTATGAGTTGTGTTTCCTCTAAAAAATTTTCAGTTCTAATAAATGGTTATGATTCCCCTCTCTTCTTATCCTCATGGGGAATGAGATAGGGAGATACCCTTTCTCCATATATGGTTATGCTTCCCCTTTCTTCTTATCCTCATCGGGACTGAGATAGGGATATCCTCTTTCTCCATATATATTTTTTCTCATTGTTGAAGGGTTCAACTAATCCATTCATCAAGTGAAGCTCCAACATCGATTGAAGGGTTCTAAAATTCCAAGGTCAATATTAATCTCTTTTTTTTGCTGATATTTATTATTTGGTGGTAGTTCGGTTGTTGAAGGTGCATCCTTGAAGGATATTCTTAAACTATTCACCACAACCACAAGAATGTTGATTAATTTTGAAAAAAATGGCCTTCTACTCTTTAGTTTAAATGAGGAAATGGTTGGCATACTTGGTCGAATATTTAGCATCCCTCATCAGTAATGGGAATCTATAAAAAATTATTTGGGTTTCCCCCTCAATACAAACAAATACATAATATCTAACTAGAACTGGTTAATATATCTAATAAAATCTAGAATTAATCATTATTGTAATATATGGATTTTTATGGGCAGGAGACTGGCCCTTATTCAAGTTGGTTATTGAGGCATTGTTGGCTTATTGGCATACTTTTCCTTCCATTTGAAAAGGTGTATTACTAAGAAATTAAAAGATCTCTGCAAATTACATAAGCAAGGGTTTCCTAGATTCTAGGGGGTCTCACTAGGTGTGGTGGGGAGTTATATCCAGACCCAAAAAAATTGGGTTGCCATTTTAAAGATTAACAATCCTTTGGAAAATATCTAGCTGCAAATAAATCTTGGGGGGGGTATAATTTGTCTAAAATATATTTCTCTAGATAGTATGCTCGATTGGATTCAAAATCCATGGAATTTTTCAAGTGGTTCATCAAACCATTGAAGGACATGTTATCATCTTTTCCACTGATTGGTATTCATTTATCATGGAGAATTCTCAATGGTACTCAATTTCATATCAGATCCAACACTATATTTCCCTTCCCCTTAAACTAATTATCGTTCTTCAATCCCACGTCCTATGTACTCTAAATGAGATCATCAAAGTGGAGGACTCCTTGATTTGGAGGCAAGGATGGATCACCACTAAGGATATAGGGTTTGATGTAAATCAATCGCAACTCTAGATTAGTTTTACTAAGGAATTATTAAGGGCCCACATTCAACTCTTTGAATGCCCTGATAAACTAGTGTGGGATCAGAATAGTGAAGGTTTTGAATATCAGGTGGCCAAAGGTTATCAACCTTTGGTGAACCCTGAAGAGATGTTGAGGCTACTTTAAAATTGAAAAATATGTGGGTAAAAGGTGATATATTGGAAAATGTTGAAGGATTTTTCATGAGGCAAGATTTAAAACAATTCATGGTTATCCACTTCCTTATCCTATGGAGAATATTGACTACAAGAAATGAAGGATTTTTTGAAAATAAGTTCACTCCAATATTTCAGGTAACATCTCAAGCACGTGCTTTGCTTCCTTTTACAAAACTATCACACTGTTATAGCTCAAAATGACACATCTCTGCCTGTGACCACTTTCCCATGATTTCGTCACATGTCGACACTTCCATGATGACACTTCATGAAAGTCACTGAAAAAACACCTAACTTGGAGGACTCATATCTTGAGTTTTGTAACTCTATTTGACCTCATCTCTACACCGTTGGAAATATATTTTAATTATATAAAACTTTCCAAAAGACACCAAAGTCTGAAAATGCCCAAAAGTACCTTAAAAATGAGTTCTTTGATGTGTATGCGGGTTTCCTTAAGGAAACCCCCGTACGTATGCGACTTGCTATATATAATACTCATGTATACCTTAAATACATGACTTTTTTCATTGAAACCCATGTATTCCTCCTCGTGTACACAATTTTTGTCTCTGTAACCCACGTACGCCTCCAAAAAATGTCAAAAAAATACGTATTCTGAAATTCGGGTAGTTTGGGTAGTTATGCAACTGACTCCTTCAGTTGTAAATACTTTGTCTTCGACCCTAGCTCTTCATTAAGCATATAAATAGAGGTAGGGAGGTCCATGAGAGGATAATTGAATCTTTGCAGCATTATGCTGGAGGAATTGGAGCTGTCTTTGCCCACACCTTTTCCCTAGAAGCATTCTCCTTGTGTTGCAGAGCTTGGAGGCTGAGTTCCTTGGAGAAGAGACGCAGCAAAACCAGATCAAGGTTTCGTGAGGTGCCGAACTTGAAGAGAAGGTATATTTGTACTTGTTTTCAAGATTAATAAATATGTGATGTAATTCTTCTTCCCAAATCATTGTTTAATGTGTTATTGAATCTCTGTTTATGATCATATGATGATGTTAGTCAGATCATTATTTCATGTTTATTTGATTATCATTTCTTTATATGTGTTCATATTGTTTTGAGGAAGGTATAACTTGTTTTGCAAGTCTCTTGGAGCAAGAGGAGCAAGAGGAGAAAGAAGAGGATTGAAGGGGCTGCTTGGATAAACCTTCGTTTAGCTAAGGTATGAACCATTCTAATCTCTGAAACTTGCTTATATATGCTTGTTGAACATTATACATCCACATTTCAACCCCAATACATTGATGGCCTCTTAAACCCTAGCCATAGGATACTTTCCTTTACAACATAACCAGTGACTCCGCTGGGGAGAGCCTTGTATGTTTGGGGTTTCTCTGTTTTTCTTTCAGTCTTTTGTAAGGTTTCAGGTCTTTCTTTCCACTTAGGAACACTTTATCAGTCTGATAGAACACCTCCCCTGCCTTCCTAAGGTGGTTTTTGACCTTTTTTGGATTTTTTCCACCCATATGCGAGTTGCAGACAGAACAGTCGCGTGTCTGGTTTGGTACACACGACTTTCTATACTGTCAGCCCGTGTATGATACGTGACTTGTCAATGGTACAACCCATGTGTGCTTGTACACTCGACTTGATGTACTGTCAACCCGCGTATGACACACGACCTATTAGTAGTGAAACTCGCGTATGCCCCTTTAAACAATGTTTTTTCCTCTTTTGTGTTTTTTCTTCTATTTGAAGGTTGTTTGGTAGGTCTTTTGGTGTCCTCTATAGGTGCATGAATCCAAGGAGTTAGTGTCATCCCTTTTGGTTGTTATTTATCTATGTGGTAAGCATTTTTATAGCATTAGGGTTTGTTCTTTTCTCTTTCCCCCCACCTCCTTTGCTTGGCATGATTTTTGGCTTACGTTTCTGGTCAGCCTCTATTAGTGATCTTTGTCAGAGTTTAGAAGCTTGTTGGTGTTGGTTTCTGTTAGTGATCTTTGTCAGAGTTCAGAAGCTTGTTGGTGTTGGTTTCTTTCTTCTTTTGTTGGTTAACATTATTTACCATGCCAATGTAGTTGACTTGTCTCTTATGCAAGCTTTCCTCCCAAGTAGGGTTTATACTGACTTTAGGGCATTCTAGATTTTGTTTGGTGGTTGTATAGAAAAGTTCCTTTTGCTTTGTTCTTGTTATCTACATACTTTACTTTGTAGGTATTTTTTCTTTTGCATTTATAAAAGAAAAATAAAAAGAACATATAGTGTTTTAATATGCATGCAGATTAGGGTTTTGTTTCTAACACACTGCATATCATTATTTAAAAAAATAAAAAATAAAAAAGAATTTTTTCTTTTATGGCTTTCAAGTTTCTATTTGAAAAAGAAAAGAGGATAGTTTTTGCTTTTTGCATTTCATTTCTCTTGGCTTGGTTATTTTGTTTCAACTTTGAGTCAAAACACCACATAAGTTTCACGCCATTTATCCTCTGACTAAAAACAACCCTTAAAATAAACGCTATAATTTAAAAATTATTAGTAAGTTTTATTTTATAAGGTCATACACCAACTAGCTTAGGCTAGACTTGTGGATTAGGGAGTTTCAACTCTCCACAAGTGTTAAAATTCAGACCCAATCACTAGGTAAACCCTTTTCTATGTTGATTGTATCTGGGAAGCTCCTCTCAAACGGGAGTTAAGCACGAGGCCATGTGGAGACTTGGACTGAGGAGATAACCCTCTGATTCCTTGTCAAAGCATAGACCAGGGTTTTAGTGCATCTAGGGATTCTGTTTTAGACAGGGTTTCAGGATTTTCTACTCTGCCCATGCATATGAACCAGGCTTGCGACTGTCCCCCCATATTGTCAATATATTAAGGTAGCCTTTAGTCTCTTTCACAGCTAGGGTTCATACACAGGTACATTGGAAGGCTATTTCTGGTTGACCTTGGACGGGCTTGGAAGGTAACCCCGGTAGAAGGTGTGGGAGGGTGGTGGGTGATTCCTCCGCTTGTTCCTAAGAACATCTATAGGGATGCCAAGTAATTGTCTATCAGCTTTCTTTTGGAAAGTGTATCTTATACCTGTTTGTCAGTTTGGCTTTAGGAATTTTTTAGTGAGTGTTGTGTGGTGTGTCTATACTTAGTCTGCCTTCAGGTGTGTGCTTGGTACTTTTGGTTTCCTTTTGACCTTAGAATTTGTCTCCTTGTTTAAAACTATGTCTAACACCCCTTTGAACACCAACCAAGACATCCCGATGTTGGGAACTCCTTGTACTATTCCTTTCATGGGGAATGTTGGTGTTCCCTTGATGGCCACCCTGAATCTACCTGGATTCACCCTAGGGCTACCGGTGTGGTTGTTTTCCACTCCAACTGTCATGAATGCTCCTGGTGCTTCTCAAGTAATCTCCTTATATCAAGGGCATCAAAACAATACTTCCCCTTCACCTGTAGTTGATTCTCATCCTCCTTCTACCTCATGCGGTGAAAGAAATGATACTAGTAACCGGAAGTCTAAAAGGAGTAAAAGAAGGAGGAACAGGAAGAAGGCACATAAGTAATGGGGCACTTGTTCAACCTCTACAAGTCAAGTTGAACCTCACCACCCAGCCTCTGTAGTTCATGCTGAGGGCACCTATCCAACCTCTGCAGGTCATGTTGGATCTAAGCACTCAACCTCTGCAAGTCAAGTTGATCTTCACCATCTAGCCTCTATTGATCATGCTGGTGGGATCCTTCCAACCTTTCCAGGTCACGTTGGATCCCGTCACTTAGCCTCTGCAGTTCATACTGAGGGAACCCATTCAACCCTTGATTTTCAAGTTGAACCTCCCCATCCAACCTCCATAAGTCATGTTGGATCCATTCACCTAGCCTCTGAAGTTCATGCTAGGGGCACACACTCAACTGTTGCAAAGCATGTTGATCCTAACCATTCAACCTCTGCTTTTCATGCTGGTGGTGCCCATCTAACCTCTACAAGTCATGTTGGACCCAGTCTCTCAGCCTCTGCAAGTCGTGCTGGGGGTAGTCTCTCAGCCTCTATGTTTCATGCTGAAGACAATTCGTTAACCACTGCGAGTCATGTTGACACTGTTGAAAAGACTATCTGTTCAAAAAACAAGCCCAAGTTTCCTTGTAAGCTTTGTGAGGGAGACCACCTTACTTATAAATGCCCTTCTATCATGGAGGTGCGAAGATTTTGGTTTCATGGTCATCCCATTTTTTAACATTCTAAAGTTTTTCAACAACCAGCCTCTCTTAGTCAGGTTGGACCCAGTCACCCAACCTCTATTGGTCATGTTGGGGGAAAAATCTCAGCCTATGTAGGTCAAGCTGAGAGCAAACAGTCAGCCACTGCTATTCATGTTGACATCATTGAGAAAACTAGCCATTCGAAGTGCAAACATAAGTTCCCTTGTAAGCTATGTGAGGGAGATCATCTTACTCACCAGTGCCCTGCTATCATAGAGGTGCGAAGAATGTGGTCTGAGACTCAAGAATTTACTTCTCCTGAACAACCTATAGTTTCTCAAAAACCTACTCAACCTTTGGTTGATCAAGTGGTTGAACCAATCTTAGCTTTGGTCGATCCCACTCTTCTTTCAGAGAGTGATCCTAATGTGATTGAACCAATGTCATCTTTGGTTAATCCCACTCTCCCTTTAGAGAGTGACTTTCACGAAGCGGTTGAATCGATTCCATTGTCGATCAATCCCACTCTTCCTTTGGAGATTGAAGTGTCTATTAGTCACATTTTCTTCACTGCCAGTTCAAAACTTATTGAACAAGGGGGCTCTAAACTTGCTTCAGATCGACCCCCACCAAGCTCTCGGATTGCTTCCTTTGATTGCGATAGCCTAGTTGAGCCACGCCTTCCTTCTAATGCACCTTTCCAGATAAAGGTCAAATTTGAATCATACACTATTTATCATTGTATTGTTGGTGAAGGAGCCTCAGTTAGTATCGTTTCTGCTCATGCTTGGCGAGGCATGGTATCTCCCAGCCTTGTGTCAACTGCTTGTCAGTTATTGGCATTTGATAGAAGAACTTGTATACCCTTGGGAATTCTCGCTCAAACACCTATTAATTTGGGTGGGAAGACCGTATTAGTTGACTTCATGATGACAGAAGACCCCTTGCACTTCAATATGCTCCTTGGACATGATTATGTCTATGCCATGCAAGCTGTGGTGTCAACATTCTTTCATGTGATGTACTCTAATCATGGCGAAGAAATTGTCACCATTGATCAGTTGGATTTTATTGATCTATCTCCTGACCCAACTAGAGACCAGGTATTTCCTTTATTGGTTCCCATTGTCTCTATAGACACTACCCCACCACAGGTGAGCTATGTGGCCTCATGTCCTTTGCGTTCAATTGCCACTAGGAAGCAACCTCTGTTTTCATGCTTACCTTCTTGGGACATGGTCCCAATAGTTGACCAGGTGATTCATCCTATACATACTATGGAGTCTACTCTCCACTCTGTCGATCCATTTGAAATTTTAGATATGTGTCCTATCTCGGATGATCTCCTTCCTTCGGATGAGATCTTCCTAGAGTCTTTGATACAATTTGACCTTGTTTTGGATGTTGGTTCAGTTGTGACTAAGTCTAACCCTGATTTTCCTAGTAATCATGAACTCTCTTCTTATGTTGGTCTTTTTGAGTCTCTTGACTCTTCCTTTGAACAGCAAGTCGGTGATCCTAATGAGTTTGATTTTTCTTATGAATTTTTCAACTCCCGTGATACTAAGTTTGTTCCTGCAGACTCTATCTCCCTTGTTGATTTTTTCTCTCCTTATAAGGTTGATACTACTGATTATAAAACCTCAAGCCTTGGTTCTATAGAATATTCTTCAATCGATTCTGCCTTGACTTTACTTTTTATAGAAGATAGCAAAGTTGCATGGGTTTCAGCCAAAGTGACCTGCATCAGAACTTTTCTTCTGAATATGATCCTGATGTTGTTATTTCTTAGAGAGAGGATTCTTAGTTGGATTCACAACTGTTTACTGGCCTTGTCTTATTATTCAAGCTCTAACTATAGTTGCATGTTCCCTGCTCGCGCTTATGAGCCTGATGTCAGCTTCCACGCTTTTAGCTCATTGTATAAGCCCTCATCTTTGTTCTCATCGTCGCTAAGCCTTTTATCATTTTTCCTTTACAGCTTGACACCTTTTACCTTGAGGAGATGTTCCCCGAGTGTCTTTACCTTGCTCTTGCTCCTTGCGTTATGCATAGGTTTGTTCCTCGTGCTTGGAACTAGTTTTTCTTGCCCCTGACACTCGTCTCCTCGCATTTAGAGCATTCTTTCTGCTCTCCTTCGAGCTCGTTAAAAACAATAAGGAGGTTGCGAGTTGACTTTTCTAGACTCGTTAAAACTTCATGGGAAAGATATTGAGTTTCTTTAGGCCCAGGTCTAACTCCTCAAAATAGACTTGATTTCCAAGTAAACTTGTCCATTCAAGCTCATTAAGAATATGTGAATGGGCATCCACATTGGTGGTAGGTTATCGCTTTCTCATACCTTGAGGAATAATACGAGAAAGGAACGCTCTTTTTTCTATGGAATTGAGAAGAGTATTCTCAAGCATAGGTTTATCACTTTTCTGGACCCGAGGGACTAAACTTATGGAGAAGGAACCCCCGGTATGAGCTTAGTTTTATCTTTTTCATGCTCTGGACCTAAACATGAAAAAGATTCCGAGTGTACTTTATGTCTTTGTCATGCTCATTAAACCCTAAAGAACAAAGCATCGATTTTACTGTTGTAAGCCCCATTTCTCATAATCAAATGGATCTTTCCAAGTGATCTTTCCTTCCTTCACACTTGTAAAAATCAGGCTATATGCTGCTTTTGAAGGAGTGTTGGGTAGGTGGTAATTTAACCTTTTTTGGACCTTCCTGACTAAATACGAAAAAGGTGCGCCTTACTTATTTGGAAGCTAAGAGAGTTCTTATGTGGTTTCTTTTATACTTTTTCAGCCTCAGGAGACTAAATTGGATGAAAAATCACCCCCCTGGAGTCTTCTTTGTAGTTTTCATACTCTCTAAACTATGAAAACACTGTCGAGCATGTACTAGTTCGGGCTCATAAAATCCAAAAATCAGTTCTTTATCAAGCATTCTTCTATCTTTTCTTCGAGCTTTCCAAAAATGAATATGGTCCCGAATTTGCTTTCTTGGACTCATTAAACCTTTACAAGAAAGAGGGGAAGGGAAGTTCATTCACATGTTTCTTACATCATGGAAGCAAGTCTTGTTTCCTTGAACAAAGCACCAGTTTTGAGTCTATCAATAGTTGGGTCCTAGTATTTTGACCTTATCCTGATTCAGAGTTTCTTACTCCTCCAGTTGGTCTATTTTCCAATTATATGGGGAATCTATCAATGTCTCCTACATTTCAATTTGTTTCATTGGCCCTTTCATGTCAAAAGCTGCCTAAGTCACTTTTGTGTTGTGTTCACTATTTAAGGATTAAACCTTTGTTGGCCATTCTGCAGTTGCCTTGACCTTTTGTGTTGGCCATTCCCTGGTATTAGTTCATGACATCATGTCTTGGACGTTTCTTGTCGTGAAATTTAGTACCAATTCTAGATCCAATTAGTCTTTGACTTACTCATTTTGGATGATGAAGGATGCCTTAATTCCTTCCTTCCAATGGATCTCTTCCTATTGACTGCAACACATCTTGCTCTGGGGATGATATTTAGAGTTTTATGATAGTACCTTAGGGGTTGTAGTCATCAGCAACAATTCCCCTCACTATTGGGTAGTGGGAATACCTTAATGTCTCCTACTCAATGGATTCTTCATGTGTTCAACTTCAAGTCCTTATATTCACACTTGTTAGAATGTACTAGGTACCTTAGGGACCATTTTCATTAATGGTGGTTTCCCTCGCATTTGTTAACGGTTCTGATTATTGACCAGTAATCAAACAGTTTCCTCCATGTTTGACTTCATCTCCTTTATTTGCATGGTTAGGATTTGTACCTTTTGGGTGGTTTGGATTGAAGACCTTGGGCCGTCAATAGGATTGTCATTTTTTTCTATTGCCCGAGTTGCACAAGACCTTGTTACACTTTATATGACATTTTGTTGAGACATAGATCCACCTTGTATTTTTGTGGCTATGATCGATTATCGAGTATGGATCCACCTTGTTCATTTGTGGCCATGGCTCCTTTAGATTTGATATAGCACCTTTTTGCATATTGAGCGACCATGATAGTTTCATCAGTTATACATATGTTGGATCCGCCTATATCTTTATGGCATTTTTTTGTATATGGACTTGTATGTCCTAGAGATCAATTTTTTCTGACAATTATCTCTCTTTCAGGTACCTTTGTTCGAGCATTTCGATCGTGGATTCTCTTCTCTCTCCATAATCAAATGTTTCCTTTATAATGTATTTCGACTATCGTCTTCCCCTCTAACCTCATACATTAGGGGGAATCTGTTATAGCTCAAAATGGCACATCTCTTCTTGTGACCACTTTCCCGTGATTTCGTCACATGTCAACACTTCATGAAAATCACTGAAAAAACACCTAACTTGGAGGACTCATATCTTCATTTCTGTAACTCCATTTGAACTTATCTCTACACCATTGGAAATATATTTTAGTTAGCTAAAACTTTCCAAAAGACACCAAAGTCTGAAAATGCCCAAAAGTACCCTAAAATGAGTTTTTTGATGTGTACGCGGGTTTCCTTAAGGAAACCCACGTACGTACATGAATTGCTATATATGATACTTGCGTATGCCTTAAATACACAACTTTTTGAATTGAAACCCGTGTATGTCTCCTCATGTACATGACTGTTGTCTTTTCAACCCGCGTAAACCTCCAAAAATGTCAAAAAAATACGTATTTTGAAATTCGGGTAGTTTGGGTAGTTATGCAACTGATTCCTTCAGTTGTAGCTACTTTTTCTTCGACCCTAACTCTTCATTAAGCATATAAATAGAGGTATGGAGTTCCATGAGAGGATACTTGAATGTTTTCATCATTATGCTGGAGGAATTGGAGCTCTCTTTTCCCACACCTTTTCCCTAGAAGCATTCTCCTTGTGTTGCAGATCTTGGAGGCTGAGTTCCTTGGAGAAGAGAAGCAACAAAACTAGATCAAGGTTTTGTGAGGTGCCGAACTTGAAGAGAAGGTATATTTGAACTTGTTTTCAAGATTAATAAATATGTGATGTCCTTCTTCTTCCCAAATCATTGTTCAATGTGTGATTGAATCTCTGTTTATGATCATATGATGATGTTAGTCTGATCATTATTTCATGTTTATTTGATTATCATTGCTTTATATGTGGTCCTATTGGTTTGAGGAAGGTATAACTTTTTTTGTAGGTCTCTTGGAGCAAGAGGAGCAATAGGAGCAAGAGGAGCAAGAAGAGGATTGAAGGGGCT
>LPNX010746991.1:44607-89699 GCA_001517045.1 Pseudotsuga menziesii | reverse complement strand
AGTAGAAAATCATGGGTTTATTTCTTGAAAAATAAAAGTGAAGTTTTTTCAATATTTCAAATTTTTAAATCTTTGGTTGAAAATGAGTCTGGTAAGAAGAATAAGACTTTAAGATTAGATAATGGGGGGGAATTTGTTAAGAATGAATTTAAAGCATTTTTATCCAAACATGGTATTCAACACCAAAAGATTGTACCTTACACACCTCAACAAAATGGTGTTGTTGAAAGGAAAAATAGAACTTTAGTTTAAATGGCTAGATGTATGCTTTATTCTAAAGGATTACATACAAAATTTTGGGCTAAAGTTGTAAGTTGTGCAAACTTTATTTTAAATCGAGTTCATACAAAAGTCGTTAAGCACGTTACCCCCAAGAAAAAATGGAATGGTTGGAAACATGATATTAGTAGCTTTAAGGTGTTTGGTTGTGAATGTTGGGCTCATATTTCGGACGATAAACATAAAAAGTTAGATCCCAAGTCTCAAAAATGTATATTCATTGGTTATTCTGATAATTCTAAAGCTTACAGGTTATTTGATACCTCTACTCAGAGTGTTATCATTCGAAGGGATGTTGCTGAAGTATCTTCACCACCTGAGTTTGTCGAACCTCATGTTACACTGAATATCCTATAGTCTCTTGTTACTCCTATCTCGGTTTCTTCTTCTAGTTCTGTGCCTGTTGTTGATCCTAGTTCACCCTCTTCTTCAAGTATTCTACCTGAATGTACTGAAGCTGAAGAAACTTATGTTTCCTCTAACCTTCTTGTTTGGGCCCGGAAAACTCTTAAATCTACAGGTAGTGACATCGGTAACCCTTTCGATCCTCATAAAACTAGATCTAACTTTGCCCTTATGACCAAAGTTTTGGCCACAGATGATCCTACCTCTTATGCTCAACCTCAAGGTAAACCTCAATGGGAACAAGCTATGACCGCTGAGTATGAGTCTCTTATGAAGAACACGACTTGGTCTCTTGTTCTTCTTCCTGTTGGTAAGAATTTAGTTAGTTGTAAATGGGTTTATAAAACTAAGTTCACTGCAGAAGGACAAATTGAAAAGTATAAAGCTAGTTTAGTTGCAAAAGGTTTTAATCAACTTGAAGGTATAGATTATAATGAAACTTTTGCTCCTGTTGCTAAAATGAATACAATAAGAACCATTTTATCTATTGCTTCATGTTATAAATGGGAAATACACCAAATGGATGTTAAAAGTGTTTTTTTAAATGGTGATGTTAATGAATAAATTTATATGCAACAACCTCCTGGTTTTATTAATTCCGAATCATCAAATTTAGTATGTAAATTACACAAGTCTTTATATGGTCTCAAACAAGCACCTAGGGCTTGGTATGATAAAATTGATGCATATTTTTTTAATAATGGTTTTAAGCATTGTATATCTAATCCAAATCTGTATGTTCAGAACTTTGGTACTAATATTCTCATTGTTGTTTTATATGTAGATGATCTAATCATCATATGCATCTAGCTTACATTAATTCAAAATATAAAAATTGATATTCAAAAGCAGTTTGAAATGACGGACCTTGGTTTATTGCATTATTTCTTGGGTCTTCAAATCTAGCATATGGCAGATGGTATGTTTCTCTCTCAATCGAAGTATGCTACATACATGTTGGCTCGTTTCCATATGAGTGATTGCAAATCTGCTCCTACGCCATTTTAGTCTGGTGTAAAGTTAACTGTTAAGTGTACCACACTGCTTGTTGATGCTACTCTTTATCATCAGCTTATAGGCAGTTTGATATATTTAACTCACAACCAACTAGATCTCTCTTTTGCCGTAAGTTTGGTTTCTCAGTTCATGCAACAACCTCATGAAAATCATTGGCAGGCAACCAAGAGGATTTTGAGATATTTATAGGGGACATTACACTATGGTGTTTTTTATTCGAGCAGTACTACAGTTTCACTCTCTAGTTACACAGATTCTGATTGTGCAGGTGATAGTTCTGATCGACGGTCCACTGTAGATTATGTATTTCAACTTGGTTCAGGTCCGATTTCTTGGTCGAGCAAGAATATGAAGACTCTTTATTTATCTTCATGTGAAGCAGAATATAGAGCAGCCAAAGAAGCAGCTAAAGAAGCAGTTTGGTTACGACATGTTCTTACAGAGCTTGGTCTGGCTCCGAAATCATCCACTGTGTTGAAATGTGATAATCAGGGTGCAATCCAGCTTGCTTATAATCTGGTATATCACTCCAAGACAAAGCATCTCGACCTTGACACTCATTACATTCGCGAACTTGTGGCAGATGGTATTCTTTCTCTTCAGTATTGTCCTACCGAGCAGTAGGCAACAAATATCTTCACCAAATCCTTCACTGAGGCGAAGTTTGTGCTTCTTCATTCCTTGCTTGGAATGCGGGAAGTTGTCATCAAGGGGGAGCAGTAATGACTCCTTCCTTCCTTAGTATTAGTGTGGGCCCTTCTCCCAACCATTATTAAGGGGGAGTGTTGGAAAATATTATATTCCTTGGAATTTAATAATGTCTTTGTATTATGTCAGAAGTTGTCTACAATCTTATGTAAAAGAGTAATACATTTAACCCATAGTTATATGGTGTCGTATTTACTTGTGTAGAGTATTTGTCCATGGTATTGTATTAAGAGATGTTATTTTGGAGAATTATATTATCCCACATGCAATATGTGAGAGTAATTCCTCCTCATCTCTTAGTATATAATAGGGTCAAGTGAGTCTCTACATATCATGTATTCTTGATGTAGTAGTGGTACTATTGTGACACTCTTGTACATCATCTATATTCTTTGAGGTATTTGTGCTTTTCTCTCTTGTAAGATTGGAGAAGACATTCTGGAGATAATAGAAGACTACCTTCCCATGGATGTAACCCATTAGGGTGAACCATGTATATCAGTGTTCTCTTGTCCTTTTCTTTTCCTGTTCTTATCTTTTATGATATGTTGTTGGTTGCTTAGATAGGTTAACTAGTTTAGCTTGACTCTACTATTCTAACACACACACACACACATTCTAACATATAATCATGATAAGGGATTTATTCATTGCTATGAATCTCATATCAATGATTTATAAATCCTTGGTATGTAATTACGCCATAGGCATTTTCACAATGAAAGAAGTTGTCTCAAAATATTCCTCGTCTTCCTGGCCACTAACCTTCCGACACATGCTGCCTGGTGATTGACGATTTTAGGTACAACACACCATGGTTAAATTTCATGGTTCTTATATCCCATGATCCGGCAGGGACCGAACAAGGTGGCATGGAGTTGATCGGTTAAATACACGTTCTAAAAACGCTCAGGCTTTATTCTGTCTGTTCGTATTTTTTCCGTGTAACTTCTTCCTTTGCCAAGTCCATCCTTATTTTAAACTCCTCTAAGTTATTTCTGATGGTTTTGCCTCTAAATTTGTCGAAAATTGTGGCCTCTAAATTGGTATGCTGATCAATTGTTGTTTTTACTTTAATGCACTTCAGTTGGGTCCCTGATTGTGCAATCTTGATTTCGGAACTTCTGTCCCGTAGACCACAGGTGTCCTGTGTTATATAATCGGTGATGTACGTGGTACGCTGGAGTTGATGTTTACCGTATTTTTTTGACAGGTGGATTGCATGTTTTCATTACACTTCTATCTGTTGTTATGCGTGAATGGATTGATGGACTCAATGGATTGATTTTCAGTTGCGGATAATTCTTCCCAGTTGGTGTTTACTGTGTTTTTTCAACATGTGGCTTGCTTGTTTTCACTACACTTCTATATGTTTTCCTAAACGACCGGTCTTGGAAATTACTTTTTTAGAGGATTTTGGACAATTTTGTAGTTCATTTTTCTCAATTCGGCATAACCCTTGCAAATATTTTGCGAGTTTTAGTTGAGCATTTTATTTCAGTTTAGGCTAAGATTTTCTGCAACGCTTTTGTGCGATTAGGCTCTTAGTTTGGGGTCAATTTGGTCATGGTTTCATTTCACTACTGGTTTAGTTGATGAAAGACACTTTGCCCATGTCTCTTCATTCACATTAATGCTTCATCAATGCATTGTTGCTCCATTAATGCAATAACTTTTGTCAATTGAGATAAACATGGGGTTATATCTTCAATTTTTCTCATCTTATGACAATCTCCAAGATATTCTTACAATATTTCATTTAACGCATTTGCTTCTACATCGCCTTTGCTTTCCACATATAAACATGCCTTTAGGTAACCACTATTTGTTACTATTTGCATTTGTTTCTCTTATATTGATTTTGTTGTGTTTCATTTACACTTTGAGTTTCCATCAGAAGATTTTGCACCTTGTTAAATTTGTTGGTATTCCTTAGTTCTTCATTTAGTCTGCTTATTAGATGGTGAAACACCGTTGTTGTGTTTTAATTGAATGTGACTCTTTGTTTGTTGCAAAAGGATTGTGGCATGTATTGGTTATGTCATGCTTGTCAATAAAATGTTCGTTATTTTCACACATAAGATTTCCGGAATCCGAAATGTTGGTTAATGAAAAACATAGGACATAGGATTTCTGCAATCTGAAATGTCACAAAATTGGAAAATATGGTGTTCGTTTTTTGCAAATCCTAAATTGGGGAATTAAAAATCGAAACATTTGGTGTTCCTTATTGGAAAACATAGGACATAGATTTTTGGATTTAGAAATGTCGGAAATAAAAAATAGGAACATTGACATGTTCGTATTTGAACACATAAGATTTATGGGTATGTTGCAAAATCGAAAATCGGAAGATAACATGTTCCTTATTGGAAAACATAGGACATGCATTTTCAGATTTTGAAATGTCGAAAATTGACAATAGGAACATGGACATGTTTGTATTTCAACACATAGGATTTCTACTCGATACGTTTATAACTCAAACATATACAAACCAGAGTAATGAAATATGTTAATGAATAACAACAACCAGAATATTGAAATATGTTAATGCGAAGAATTTTGTTTTTATATATCCATTTTATTCTGGTCGAATGATTATGTTACATTCTAATTTATTTTTATTTTTTCATTCTTTGTTTCATTTCACAGGAAAAAATAACCATAACATTATAGAGACTATGGTAACTGAAGATTCTATTTCACTATTGCTACATGGTGTTGTCAACCTTTGCCCGCTGGTACAGGTCTCCACATTAAACCAAGTGAACTCACTCAACTCATCATATATTTGGTTTTGAATCTCTATCTCGGAAAACCTTCACAAGCATGAGCTACTACTTCCAGTTATATATAGTGATCTTGTAGAAAATGGACAACTAAAAGAAGGAACTATAATCAAAATTACCCAATGTTCATGCAACATTGTACGTAATGTAACGTATGTTTAATTTCCTCTTTCTTTTTCTCTCAATTAGTTTCACACTGTTCATGCATCCAATGTTTTTGTCTCCCATTCAATTCTAACATACTTCATCTCACAGGACTATTGCATTGGTTGCACTTGAGGTTGTCACGGTGGATGCAACAATTATTGGAGATCCTGCACCTTACCACTTACCTGTAGATTCTCCTTTGGAAAGTAGTTGCTATGTTCCAGTCAACACTAGCTCAATAAATGGAAACCCTAGCTTCGTTGGATTGACTATCCCATTCACATCACTCTCCTCTTCTAGAAAAGTTTGGAACATTCAAGGCCGAGTTACTACCAAGACAAACATACTTGAATATGGAAAGCAATGAGGGTCTGGAAAAGTGTTTGGATTTGACCTTGTTAATGCTTCACACGATGAAATACATATATTTGCATTCAACGAATTGACACTCTCTTTGTATGACCAAATAGAAATAGGAATAGTGTACATCGTATAAAATGGCACAGTTAAAGCATCCAACCTAATTTTCAACCATTTGAAAAGCCATAATGAGATTTTTCTAGGTTCCACCTCAACCATTCAACTATGCTTAGATGAATATCCCTTAATACCTTTATGTTGCTTTAACTTTATTGCTTTAACTTTAAAAATATTAAGGAGATTCAAACTCTACTAGTAAATTCCATGGTTGACCTTGTTGGACTTGTCATTTCAGTTTCACCTACATCCACGATACAAAAACAGGATGGTGTTGAAACTGTTAGGAGAACCATTGGAATCCTTGACATGTCAGGCTATAGTATTGACATAACACTTTGGTGAGAGTATTGTCAAATTCAAGGAGCTGAGCTTGCCAGCCTTTGCGTTTTACCTACTCCTCCAAAGGTAGTGATCAAGGGCGGCTGTGTTACAGATTTTAATGGAAATTCTATTGGTGCTATCCCCAACTCTACTATAATTATAAAACCAAATATTGAAAAAACATTAGTTCTCTAGAAATGGTTTGATGACAATGGATTTCATTCAACATCACCGTCTTTGAGTTGCAAATTCAATGCCTCTCATTCTGCTAGTCGAAAATTCATTACCATTAATGAGCTACAAACTATTCAAGCATATGAAAAAGTTGTTTGGTATTCTCTTGTTGCAACCATCACAAATGTTAAGATGGATGACTTTCGTTTCCTTGCATGACCTCTTTTTGTTGATGGTATACAATGCATGAAAAAGATTTCCGACAAAGTTGGAGACATTTGGCATTGTCGTAAATGTGATGGGGAGTTTCCTTAATGTAACTATCGATACATCCTAAAGGTTGACTTGGAAGATGTAACTAGATATCTTCATGGTGTGATCGCTTTTGATGACGTTGCAAACCAACTCATGGGAATATCAACAAAAGACTTGTGTCTTCTCTCAACTGAATCAACATCAATTGTTGAAATAGTCCAGAGGATATGCAACAAACAATTACTTCTTCCTCTTTTAGTTAGAACAGAGACGTTCTCCATAAATGCATGCCTAAAAGTTGTAATTGTGATGGTTGAAAATACATCATCAACAACTTCACTGGATACATAAATATATAAGTTTTTTCAACTTGATACATAGGCATATCATTTATTGTCTGTAATGAATGTTTTGGCCATCTCAAGAAACTTACGTGTGTCTTCTCTCAACATAATCGGCATCAATTGTTGAAATACTCCAGAACATGTCCAACAAACAATTACTTCTTTGTCTTTCATTTAGAAGTAATACGTTATGTGGAATTGCACACCTAAAAGTTGTAATTGTCATGGTTGAAAATACATCATCGTCAACTTCACTGGATATATAAATATATACTTTTTTTGACCTGATATATTCTCATATTCTTTGAAAATACATTATCGGCAACTTCTATTTTGCAATTTGATACTTTCACTCTAGAACCTATCACTTAACATTTTTTACCTAAATTGTTTATGCAAATTGTATGATTACTTTTGAATAGAATTAGAATTTGCTATTCTGTTTATTTATTGAATTAACAACTTTCTTTTCTTATTTGTTAACAAATATTATATTTTTTTCATATATCATTTTTCATACTAGATTTTGTTCTTCTATTTTGCTGCTTTCTTATAATTATCAACATGCGACCTGAAAAAATATATTTATTCCATCAATATTATTTTCCAGAAACATTCTTAGGTACCTACATGCAATCAATTAATATTTTCTTTTTTTCTTCTGCTTTATACCGATATAGTTTGCAGTTAATACATATAGAAAATTTGTCACTTCCAGCAATCAAAGCTTCTAAGTATTTAAAAATTTTATGGTTTTGTTGTAGGCATTATGCCAACTCATGACAATGAACAAGCCAATGCACTAAGAAGAGTTGTATATGCAGAGAACAAAGATAAAACAACAAGAGACAATCTCTTCTTTACAGAGCTGCACGACTACCTATGGATATGTCTTGTCCAGTTTCTCTTCCCGAACCTTCCAACAGACATTCACTTCGACCATCTCTGCTAAATCCATCGAGCACCCGCCACGATGATGGACATCAACGATTTCGTAAAAAAATGGACCAACTGCGTGATATGCATGTCTGCTCAATTTGCAAAGAATGTTACCCTGGTATTGTAACGAAAAAATTCCATGATGCAAATACTTGTTCTCATTGTATTTTAGAATGAAAAGGCCTTCGCTTTTCATTTGAAAACAATATGGATCCAGACATCCAACCACCTGTGCTTGTAGTACTTACACAAGTTGAAGAAATGCTCATCAATCATGCTAACCCAGTTTTACAAGTTACGCATTCTCATGGTGGTCAATATAAATATTCTGGACATACTATTTGCTTCCCCTAGGACATTTCCAATATTGCCAAATACCTGCCCCATTTAATATCAGAACTTGACATCCTTGTTGTTCGCAAATGCAACTCTACAAACAATCCATATTTATTGTTTGTTAGTTGTACATGTGTTCTTGCTGCCCTTGAATACAAAATGGAAAATGACCCATACTACAAGGATGTACAGGTCAACTTAGTTGTGTTATCTTCATTGCCTCTTGTCTCAACAGACATCTCACCTTGGATTCCGCATGTTAATAGCAATGATACATTATCTCATCAGCAAATATTTTCCTCTACAGTTCAACCACCAAATTCATTTGAACCCTAGGAAATAGAATCCTCCTCATTTATTTCAACACAAACTAATGTTAAAACTGAGGTTGAAGAAATTAAACAATTGTTACATATTTACCAAATATCCCACTAGAACCTTCAATTGATTGGCCTCCTATAGGCATTTCCCCTATCAATGAGTACAACATAGAAGGAATTCTTTCCATGGATTTTCCAACTTTGTTCCCCACAGGTGAAACAATGCTTAAACAACCACGCATCCATGAGGTTGATATGCATGAATATGCACTTCACCTAATTCACTATCATGACAACAGATTTTTCCAACATCCTCGGTTTCAGTACTACATATACAATGTAATTATGCGTCATCGGAGTAATGCTACTGCCTCTGTTTTTGTCAAAACTAATCTTGAAGATACACTAACTCCGAGAATACTTGAAATTCTTAACTGATTGCAAGAAATGCCTAATCATAAAATTGGTGAGCGGGTCGCAAGGTTTGGATATTCATTACGTGGAACACGCTCATATTGAAACAAAAGTAGGGATGAACTGACAAATATGATCAATCAACAAGGTACACCAACTTTCTTCTTTACCCTTAGTGCATCTTATTGGTTTATCCCACAATACTAAGAGTGGGGGGGGGGAATCAGTATTGACCCTTTTTGAATTAAAACACATAATAATCAACAATTAAGACACAAATTTTATCGTGGAAACCTCAAAGAGAAAACCACCAACACAAACTCATTAATAATATGAATTTTACAAAATTGTTTATTTGCTACTGCAAAAAAGATGCAAAGCACACCCTATGTTTTGCATGCAACTACAGATTAGGATGCTGCAACACCCTTATGGTTTTCTGCCTGCTACAACAGATAAGGATGCTACGACACCCTGTTCTCCAGCTACGAATGGAAGGAGGCTTCGACCCCCTCCAGACCTATGGCTTGCCCTAGCACCACCCTTCCACCATAATATGATTTTCTCAGACTTTTGGAATAGTTGTAAACTATTCACTTTGGACTCTATCAAACTTACCGACAGAGACGATTAATTCTTTACATATACATTCATTTAAATACCCTATACTTACTTCGTATCAACGCAACTCTTCATTGCTACGCTCTTTCGTTTTGGATCATGACTGTTTATTTATAGACACACTCAACCATCATCCAACCGCTCAATCGTCACATCTTCTTCAGCAATGAGAACGTTTCGTTCTTCCCACGGCCTCAGATCTCAATTTCGTAGCCCTGTTTATCGTTCTCTAATATTTCCGCAATGCAAAACTCTTTCTGCAATGATATTTACTAGTTTTAATCAGATTCGTTGATTCTACTATCAAGTATGATTTGGACCGTAGATCTGTTCTACAGACTTCCTCCTTGAAATCCCCTTTCCGCATCAAAATGACCTCACAATGATTTATGACTATTGATCTTCGTCGAGCATTTTTCCTAACCGTCGATCTCCAGTTTACGGGGTGCGAGATGTGAGATTTCAATCATCCTTTTTATCCTTTCCATAAATTTCTTTCCACAATCGTCTTTTCTGCAATATTTCTTCCGCATCGTCGATCTTTTGCGGAGTCATTCCTAATCGTTTATCTTGTGGATTGCAGGATGCGGAATCACGCTTTCCAATTTTTGGACTTCCGCAATTTCCTTTCCGCGATATTCTTTTCAGCAACGATTTTTTTGCACCATTGATCTATTTTTGGTGAGATTGATCTCAGTCGTCCGATCTCCAGATTGCGGGATGTGGGATCACGCTTTCTGATTTTCGGACTCCCACAATTTCCTTTCCACAACTCTGTTTTTGCATTGCGTGATGAAAAATTATGCTTTCTAATTTTCAGACTTCCACAATTTCCATTCCTCAATTCTGTTTCCGCATTGCGAGATGCTTCCTAACTGTTGGATCTTGTGCGGGATCAATGCCCACCGTTCGATCTTGATCTTTCAAAATTGATCCTCATTCACTTGATATTTTTATTCCATGTCATCATATGTGTCATGCCACATGCCCAACTATGCCATACCATGTCATGACTACCTTAGTCTTTTACTGCATGACTACCTTATTCTTTTATTGAGTAGGTTCAACCATCATATATGTTGGTTATTCCTTTGTCATTTGTGAACACCATTGACATCAATGACAACTATATACTCAACAATATGCCCCTTTGGAATTGATGGCAACCTCTGAACCTCTGAACATTCTCCTCCTTTGACAACAATGACAAAGGAACCTTTCTATCTGACAACTCCCCCTGTCAGTATTTCTCTCCCTAAGACTGAACTCTTTCCTCTTAGTGTTTTTGTAATGGAATTACTCCAATTTTTTGTCTAAGATACTCAAAAGTTTCTTTAGGTAGTGGTTTGGTAAAAATGTTAGCAATATGTTCTTTAGTGTCAATGTATTCTAATTTGACAGTTTTTTTGAGAAACCTGTTCTCTTAGATAGTAATACTTGATTGGTATATGTTTTGTCTTGGAATGCATGATAGGATTTTTAGACATATTTATAGCACTAGTGTTATCACAGTTGATCACTATTGGATGTTCATATTTTACAAGTAAATATCTGGAGTTTGTCTCATCCAAATAACCTGAGTGCAACATGAAGCGACAACAATATATTTTGCTTCTATTGTAGAAAGTGAAATAGAGGATTGTTTTTTACTTGACCATTATACTAAACAATTTCCCAGAAAAAATGTTGCTCCACTAGTAATTTTTCGATCGTCAACACTTCGTGCCCAATCTGCATCAATAAACACTTTTAGGGTAAAGTCTTGTCCTTTCAGATACCATAGACCATACTCCATAGTGCCTTTTAGATATTTGAAAATCCTTTTTACTGCGGTTACATTTTTTTCCTTGGGAGATGACTGGAATCTATCTACCAATCCGACAGCTTGCATGACATCTGGTCTTGTAGCTGTTACATATATAGCAGACTATCTATCATAGATCTGAACATGGTATGATCTACTTCTAGTGATTCATCATCCTTACTTAACTTGAAATCGGTGACCATTGGAGTACCAACAGGTTTGGAATCTTCCTATTAGCACTGGAATTAAGCCAAAGGTTGCGAAAGGCTCGCTNTATATATGTAAGTGAAACTATAAATTGTCTGTAAGATTGGTTGAAACAAAACCCAGAACCATTGGGCGATGGAGTCAAGATATACAACAAAAATAATCATAACTTAAATGAAAATGATTTCAACACAAGGGAAAGGTAGCCATTCAATCACAGTCGATTTATAATTGTCTAGTGGAAAGGAGGAACATGAACAGACCATCAACACAGAGCATTGTAAGAAATGAATTTTGTATTAACTTTAGAAGAAACTTTGGTGAATACCTGAAACAATAGATGGAGCATAGCAAGTATGAATTCCGAGTTGTTATACCTTAAGTCTCAGATATGAAAGAAAACAAAATGGCAAGGAAAACTGGAATAACATTCACATAAGGAAGGAAATAACAGACAGTAAGTGCGAACGACACATGAATCCATGTATGAAAAATGTCGATCTCGGCTCTGCAATTATATTAAACTTCTCTTGAAAAACACACACAACAAAATTACAATGGTTTCAACCCCTTCTCCTTCTTCAGGAGGTATATTTATAGTATTTTGGACTTCCTAAACCGACATTTGGGAATCAAAATTTGTTACAACAGAAGGACATCTTCTAATAGCCTCTTAGGTGGCATATTGGATGCGGCTTGTATGAAACGACCAGACAATGAAGTGTGGAACGTAGGACGAAAAAGGTACAAGAGTATCCCATACTCCCGTCTGGCGGATGATGACTGTACAGACCCCTTTGAGAGAAGTGACAGTTAGGATGGGATTTCAACACCTGGAGAATATCTCGTGCATTGTCATCGTTACTTCTACTGGTGTGTTTTGAGTTTGGCTGACCCATATTGGCGGATGATTCTCCATGCATTGGGACCAGGTAGGGGCGCAACAACCATGTCATAAGCTTGTGCTTTGAGCTCCATTGCTTCTAGGTACAAGGCTTGGGAGACCATGGAGCACATGGCTTTAAAGTCAAACCATAACTTGAAATCACTAGCCAACTTGTCAAAAATTATCTTCCCTGAAAAGGCTTGTTGCATATCCCCAAATTTGATGTGATTCAATCGGCAGTGCACTAGGATTTCCTTATAATCCTTCTGAGACAGTAAGGGACCCATCTCTTCCCAGAAAAAGGGGAGCCCCCTACTCGTCAATGGTCTAAATAGCTTGACGACCTCTCGGATTTTGTGCTCAGTAACCTCTATTTTGGGATGTACTGTCTCCATCATCCTGTGTTTAGATATCGTCTTTCTGGCTTCAGAGACAACAGCGACCCTGTTTTGAAGATTGTAACTATTAGTGGCCTCATATGACAAGGAGCTTAGGAAGGCTATGGCACTCTCTACGGTCTCCAAAGGTTTTTTGTTCACTTCAGCCATTACTATCTGGACTTGTTTCCTGGCTTCTCTCATAGCAAATTCCAGGTCTTCAATAACATTGAGATAGGGTCGAAACTTGTCGGCTTCTATGATGATCTGGTCCGATATCAGATGCTTAACGCCCTGCAAGGAAAGTTTTCCTATCACTTGTTGGCTTAATTTATCATTTTGTTGAGTCAATTCTCGACACTTCTCTTCGACCCTTTCTCTACCTTGTTTCTCTTTGACTCTTTCCTTTTCCAATTCCTCGACCTGCTGCTTCAGTTTAATGAGCTTGGTATCTTTTAGGCCGATCTGGGACATTGCTTTAGAGAGGGAGATGGTGTCTACTTCTCCATTCGTACCTATGGACTGAAATTCCTTCTCTGTGTTCCTACTCTGAAGCTCGCTTTCCTTCGCTGCTAGTCTAGCTTTTAAATCCCCTTCGCTATTCCTCAGGAGCTGGATATCTGCTTCCCATTGCCTCCCCTTTTCTTCAATATTTAGTAGCTTAGCCTAGCTATTAGTAAGCTTGGAATTCAATGCCTCTTTCTCCTTTTTGAAGTCAGCCAATTCATCCGCTTGAGCGAGCTGGGCGCCTGGGATTCTTAACTTATTTTTCAAAGTCTGTATCTCTTTATCTCTGTCATCAAGCATTTTCTGGACAAGACTCCCTTCTGTGTAGATCCCTCCATCTGTATAGCTTCTTTCTATAACTTGTTGATTTGGGCTTTAAGTGCTTTGATCTCCACTCTGGATTTTCTTAAAAGATTAGAAGTTTTCGCTTTACTCTCTTCTGACTTGGACAATTGTATGGTAGCTTTAAGCAATCTAGTATTCAGTATATCTCCGGTCTCTTTGTTCAGGTGTATGATGTCGGAAGTGGGAACCTTTGAGAGGCTTACATTGACCTCGAACACCTTATTTCCTACTACCAAGGCTAAGATGAGGGTATCAGTGGCATGATCCCTTACAATTTTTAGTGCCACATTGGGCTGAGGCAATCGTGCGGCTTCTTTGTATAGTTCTGCTGTCCCCTCGAAGGTTTTATCAGCCCTTTCTTGATAAGATCTCAACCATTCCTCTTTGGACGCATGCTCATTCGGAGTCTGCCTGTCAAATACATAATCTTGTATCTGCAATTTGGACGCCTCGGGATCCACCTGTTGTTGTACCTTTACTAAATTATTCTTCTTTGCTTGTCCCTTTTTAGCCTGCACCAATTGCTGTTCGGGTTCTATTTTCTGTTTCTTGGGTGTGCTGGTAGTGTCCACTTCTTCAGTGTCCATGGGATTTGAATTCCCTCTTTTTATCGAACTCGCCGAATAGCTTACCAATGATGAGTATCCCCCTGCAATCGTAACTATAGCGGCCAACTCTTTTTGGGGAGAAACTGCTCCCGGTAGTTGTGAGCCAGTGTCCTGCTCGGTGCTGGTGTCCATTGGGGTAGGATTAGGGAAATTGTCCCAGTTCGCTTTTTCTCTAAGTCCAGGTACCTCCGTGTGCTCAAAGGGTCGGCATTTGAGAGTCGTTCTTCTCTTGGAGATAACCTGGTGAGGATCATAATTTATTGCTTGGTCCTAGGGAAATTCCATGCATCTGAGCGAGTTGGAGACCAGGGGAAATGCGAACCTGCTTCTAACTGTGTACGGTCCTAATTTCCAAGGAAAAATGAAATTCAAACTCTTCTTGAAGTTTAAGAAGTGTTCTTCTTCGACCATAAGTTTTTGCCGGATTAATTCCAAGAAGAAAATCCTGGGGGTTAAGAAAGATGGCAGGATGTAGGGCGGATGTAAGAAGCCATATAGCCTTATGGTTGTTCCAAAATTTGAGAGGAACCAGTCCCCTATCTTCTTGATTTTTGACAATTATAGCATCTTCCTCATTTCAGGCAACACCCTAGGCAGTCTCTCCTGAAAGAAAAATTCATATATTTCGACCATCAATTGATTCATGAATTTACCGTAATTAGTGGCCATTTCAGCAATGATCGCCAATTCTGGTACCTGCAAGTCTTCCTCATTATGGGCTATGAACATTCTTAGCAAAAAGGACTGGAACCTGAACGTTCTGGCATTGTGGAAGTTTGCTAACTGAGAACGGATGTTCTCGGCTAAGAACTCATCAAACTTAAGGCGACAAGACTGACTTGACTATCCAAGCAATTCAGGTTTAGTCGGGCAAGTATCTAAGACGAATAAAAGACTCAATCAATGACTCTGGGATGTATGCATCGGTATCTAGACTTAAGAACTGACTAGCAAGTGTTATACACCACTGAGTTTCTTTGTTGAATTGGTTGAGTTCAATAGGGTAAGATAGGTCAATGGGCTCACCATCGGGTTTAGAATAGGTCTTCAGGAAGGCTTCTTTACTTTCATCAGTGGACTCTCTAAAGCAGCGAATAATGTCTTCTTCTCGATAGTCTTGGGCTAAATGGACGAAGTCATCGAGGATATCCAGGGTTTTGCGGATGACAGAGGCTTGAACTGGGAAGAGGATTTTAGACTTAGACTTATTCACGATAACTCCTTCAGTGACAGATAAATTCTCTGTGCACCAATCGACAAACTCAAGGAACTGGGGGGTTTGGTTGACAGAGAAAAAATGAAAGAAAGACTTAAAAACACCGTAGGTATCCATACCCTGATTCTTACAATATTCCAATTTGCCCCTGGCGGTTTCGATAGTTTCTCCCATCAGGATGGTATCAAAAACCTCAGAGTTTGTATCTAATAGGTGTTCTTCTATCCTCCGACCTGATACCTCTGGTTCTATATCGTCTCTCACCCCCACTACCTCCATTGAGTCAATTTTCAAATAATACTGAGGGAGTATCGAGGGCCTACCTTGTTCTGTAGCACGGTCTCCTAGTTGGTCTAGGCTGACACTCTAGATGTGGCTTGGATATTCGACAGCTTCGAGGTTTCAAAAAAAACAAATATTTGCAACTTCGTGTGGGCCTTTCTATAGCTTTTTACACAATATAGCCTTCGTGCATCTCCCGGGTGGCTCACACCATAGATTTACCCTTCGTGATCTCAGTCTGTATATGTGTGGGGTTCCTAGTGCCACACTTGTCCTTACTTTGTGTGTACCCAACCTGGCCGTTGATCGGGATCGACTTCCTTCATGACTGTCGATCTGAGCAGACCCCACCTCTCTTTGCGTAGTGAAGTTTTGTTTCCTCCGATGCTACTCCAGATTGGGAAATGAATCATAGTCGCTGATCTGCCCTCGCCCACACAAGCACCGTTGATCAAAACAAACCGTACCGCTTTTCGCAATCCATATTCGCCTCTTCTTCCTTGCAAGTTTGGGGTGCAAAATGGCTCTCAGCTGTAGATCTTCTTGGGCTCCAATCTTGATCGTTGGATGCATCCGAGATTTAAACTATTTTGCAAGGATGAAAAGCGACTTTCGGTCAGGCAGGTTCGCCGTGCGAAATGATTTGTCGCTGTCGATCTGTCATCTGGCCATCTTCAGCCTTTGATCGAGATTACTCTTTAACGCCTTCAACACATCCAACATTTTCTCTTAGCTTTACTTCTCCAATCTGCAAACCACCTCTCTACTTTCAACATTCATCACCAAAGCCTATCCTGCTACTGAGCGCTATTCTGAGCATGCCATTAGCTCCTTCTACACATGCCACGCGGCCTTCTAAAAGCTTCTCGATGGGCCGAAGGGAATGAGTAACATGTATATCAAATTTTAACTGAGTGTTAACAACTGGCTCCATGAGGGATGCTATCCTCCCAGCGAGGTAGCAAAGAACCCCCCGTAGACCAAGTGTCGAAACCATTGGAAACTTCCTATTATCTAGCTGCCTGAAAGGAAAACTGACTTTAAAGTATGGCTACCTCTTCTGATATTAGGGCCTTCACCGCGGTATTAAAATCTTTCTATTCACCATCTGTAACTGGTTAAAACATAAAACATATTTACACTATGATACAAGGATCTTAATCCCTTCATTCTAAGTAGTGCTTCAGGAACCTCCTATTCACCATGCCTCCTTCATCTTGCGAACCATCTGGATACTGTAAAATGAAGACGTTGTTCCCTCTGTGCACAACAATAAGATAGGGGCCTACCCATAAATGGTCGAAATTCCCATGCTTCCCTTTGTCTTCATGGGGGGCATCCCATTTCAGCACTAGGTCATCGACTTGGAAAACATCTTCTTTTATTCTTTTGTCGAAGTTATTCTTCATCTTCTCCTGGTGTATTTGGACCTTATCATAAGCCTTGTCCCTTACTTCATTGAGATCAATAATCTGGTTGATCCTTCTTTGAATGGGATTTGGCTCGTCCAATTGATCCCGTAATAATTTCATGACTGGGACACCCAGAGAGGCACAGAAAACTACCTCAGCCCCATATACTAACTGGAAATGTGACATACCAATGGCCCTTTTGGTGCTGATTCTGTCGGCCCACAAAGAATATTTCAGTTTGGTGTGCCAAGCTTTCATGTTGTCCTCCAATAGCTTCTTAATAATCCTCACCAGGCTCTTGTTAGAGGACTCAGCCAATCCGTTCCCCTGTGGGTAATAAGCCGTAGAGTGATTCATGATTATATGGTATTTATGACAGAAATTGATCATCTTTCTGGACTTACACGTGGGGGCGTTGTTAGTCACAATTCTCCTCAGGCAGCTGAATCTAGCTAGGATATTTTTTTCTATGAAATCCATTATCACTTCTTCTGTAGCCCTCCGGGAGGGTATGGCTTCGATCCACTTTGTGAAGTAATCAATGGCAGTCAGAATCCACTTGTGCTATCTAGAGGAATTTGGTTTTATATCACCGATGAAGTCTAATCCCCATTGCTGGAATGGAGCCTCCATAGATATAGGGTTGAGGGGGAGAGACACCACCTTTCTTTTACCTTCAAAGATTTGACATTGGTAACACCTTGTTGTTTCCTTATAAACATCTAAGACCAACGAAGGCCAATAAAATCCTACCCTCAGGATTTTGTTTGCGGTGACTTTCCAGGAATGATGTCCTCCACAATATCCTTCATGAAACTCCTTTGCAACACATCGAGCTTCGTCCTCCAGAAGATAGTTCAGCAATATTCCCCCGGGGTCCTTCCAGTAGAGGTATTGTTCTATGATGCAAAATTTTTCAACTTTCAGTTTTATGGATCTAGCTCAGGTTTTGCTTAGACCAGCAGGGGGTTGTAAATTCTGCAATACAAAAACAATGCCAGCATACCAAGGGGATGTGGAGAAAGCGGGGTTCACCTGCACCTCGGCTTCTTCTGGACCAAACTGACAAGCAAGAAAATTCAGTTGTAGAGAGTCACAATGGGAGTCCATCATCATCTTAGCCAACCCTTTCTCTTTGACCAATTTCATGGGCTTGATTTCTATGTCATATTCTAGGAGTACCGCAACCCACTTGGCTCTCTTTCCTTCCAGGTCCGACTGTGTAAGTATGCTTTTCACCACATTGCATGGTACAAAAGCGATGATGTGGGAATGAAGGAGATAGATTCTAAAATCCTTCAAGGCTTTAACCAAGGCATATGCTTGTTTTTCCTATTATGCTATATCTCAATTCTCCGTCTCTCAATATCTTACTGAAGAACGCTATAGGCTGTTCTTCACCCCGATCATTATTTTGTAACAATACTGCTGCTACGGTGTGTTCTGAAGCATAAGAGAATACCAAAAAATACTTTTCAAAGTTTGGGCTGATCAATACATGAGCTTCTGAGATGGCTTGTTTTATACCTTTGAAAGCTTTCTTGGCTCCGACTGTCCATTTGATTTCATGATCCTTCCTCAGCATGTCGGTAATGTCCATCAGGATTTCGGTGAAGCTAGGGATGAATCTTCTGAGGAAGTTGAATTGACCGAGGAAGGATTGGATTTCTTTCTTTCTCCTTGGTTCCTCAACCCATCAAGATGCCTTTTACCCTGTCTGGATCGATCCTGATCCCTTCCTTTGAGATAATGTGTCCAAGCAATTTTCCTTCTTCCAGAGAGAAGTTCGACTTTTTGGGGTTCAAGGAAATGCCATACCTTCTACATTTAATGAAAAATCTTTCCAGGTGCCTGATGTGATCTTTAGCCTACCTAGAGTACACAGTAATGTCGTCCATGTATATCACCACAAATTTTTATTTCTCTTCTGCAAAAACGATATCCATGGCACGTTGGAAAGTTTCTCTAGCATTCATTAACCCAAATGGCATCTTTGCGTACATGAAGGTACCCCAAGGTGTGGTGAAAGTAGTTTTTTCTTGGTCTTCAGGTAACACCTTCACTTGGTTATACCTAGAAAATCCATCCATCATGGATATTCTTTCTGAGCCTACCACCCTCTACAGGATCTGGTCCATTTTAGGCAAAGGGTAATTATCTTTCAAAGAGACCTTGTTCAAATTCCTGAAATCCATGCATAGCTGTATCTCCCCATTCTTTTTCCGAACAGGAACTAAATTGGCCACCCATTTGGAAAACCTCAGAGTCACTATTATCTTCGCATCGAACAACCTTTTCACTTCCTTTTCAATGATGGGCACTAACTTCGGATTGATCCTCCGGAGCTTTTGCCTGAAAGGATTTTCTCCGGGTTTGATTGGGATGGTGTGTTGGATGATGGAAGTGACATATTCTTTGAGATCTTCATAACTACACGCAAACACATCTGTGTACTTCTTCATCAGTTTCACATACTCGTATTTTTATTCAGCGGGTAACGTCTTAGACAACCTTATAATCTTTGGGTCTTCTTTAGTGCTGATATTTATATCTTCGACGGCATACATGGTGGGCTCGACTTTAGGCTCTTTGGCTACATCATTTTGGTCGAAAAAGAGACTCTAAATGTATCGGGCCCCTAGGAATATTATTGCTTTTCAACTGTACTATATCCTTTCCCCCCAAGGAGTCTTTTAGTTTCCCCATACCGATGGCTTCTTCTCCTTCCCCTTCAACGTCTAGGAGGTTTTCAGGGTCGGAGGCACCATCATCAATGTGAGTATTCACAAACTCACCAGACATCTCCAAAAATATTTTGATCTGCATATCATCTTCGAAGACTTGCCAATATTTGGTGTTATCTCGTATGGAAGGTCTGTTTACAATCTCCACCTTATATTTCTTCTTTCGTGCTGTCGGAGCTTCAAATTTTCCTGCTGCAGTCACCAGAGAGTCTGCCACCATGTTCTCATCTATGGGAATCACTTTGACTGTGTGTTCAATGAAGAAATTCCCGAACATATCCCATACCTCGTTCTGGTAGGCTCTCATTCTCGAATGCTTAGTCTGATAGACATCATTCACTTGATTTACCACGAGCTTTGAGTCCCCAAGAATTTGGACCCTTTTCGCACCTAAATCTTTCAGCGCACATAGGCCCAACAACAAGGCTTTGTACTCCGCTACATTGTTAGAGCATTCAAAAATCAAATTGTAAGAGTGAGATTTGGTATCTTTAATGGGGGATATAATATACACACCTGGGCCATCATCCGCTTTGGACATTGAGCCATCGTAATACATTTTCCATAGTCCTTCGTCTTCCTGATTTCCTTCTTCTGCCTCCAGCTCGCTAGCCTCTTTTTCATCTTTTTGTGGCCCGTCGATTTTGGAGTTGCAAGGAAACACATCGTTGAAGAAAATAGAGGACCCTAAGTCCGTGTCGACGGCATAGACGTGATGGATGTCGGGCTGAGCCTGACTGCTCACTATGTAAGGCAACCTCTTCTCACTATACAACCTCTTTCTTTTGTTTCGAACAAGAATGATAGCATCAGTCATGTCCATTTGCAGGCTTCCCTTCAGCTTCGAAGTCCAAGATCTCGACAATAGAATACCAAACTTGGGGGGAATGTTGGCTATGACGACGTCCATGACCACAACTTTGGAGGGGAGCTTATTTAAAGAAGCCACCATGTCTTTGATCAGTCCCAAACATTTCACCCTTTTAGAATCAAAGGAATACAGATCTTTGTAAGGCTTGGTAATCTCCAACCCTAGGCTTTCCACCATTCCTTTAGGCATCAGATTGTGCGAGGCTCCTGAATCCAGCATGGCGTTGTGTAACACCATATCATGCACATTCAAGCTCATGTAAAATGGGGGAACCTCCTCATCCTCGCTGTCCACGCTTTCAATCTTAGACCCTAGAACAATAGTAGGATTGTCTTCAGTCAGCTCTAAGATATCAAGGTGAGCTTCCCCTTGATTCACAATCATATGCGTGATTGTGTATCTGTATTCCCGATTTCTCAACAATTCGTTAAAAGGAATCGATATCTTCAGCTTAGCTAGCTCATTTTGGAGGTCAAACGTAGGGAAGGCCTTGCTCAGCTCGATAGGTTCCATTGGTTCCAATATTTTCACATTACTGCTCTCTTTTCCCACATTTATAGGCGCCATCGGCCCTTTCTATTTCTCATTTTCTTTCCCGGGACCGGTATGACCACTAGAAGGCTGGTTTAGGTTTAACCCTCCTTTAGGTACAATGGTGTCACCAGTAGAGTCGCCACCTTTCTTCTGTACGGCCACGTCCCTATTTCTCAGCTTGATCTTTCTGACGTTGTCTATAGCATGCATATACCCTTTATGATATTGTTCTAATTCCTTGGTCAGGGTATTTCCATCTACCTGAGCGAACATATCATGTTCCTTTTCTGTCAAGTAGATCTCAGAGTCAAGGTCGCCAAAATGATGGATGTGATCTTCGACAGACTCAGCTTCATCTTCCGCAGCCACATAGTTTTCAGGGAAAGGAGGTCTGATTGGCTTCTCTTTAGGGTTTCTCGGATTCCTCACATCCCTTGGTCTATTGGGTTGGAGTGGGGGAGGGACTGGCCGCCTAAAATTGGGATTCCTTATTTGAGGCTCGTTCTGTTCCCAATTCGCTAGCCTAGCCTCTACCATCATCCTGTCCATCAATTTTTCCATGGTTTTGAGCATATATCACTGGATGAAGAGGCGAAAGTAGAGGGGTGTGCTTCTTCTCTACCCTTCCTTCTATCGATATCTGCACTTGGTTTAATTTTCCCGCATGCCATCATATTGGCCTCTACTTCTAGGGCGTCAATGAACATGGCTGGGAGGGTGTTGGACTTTCTTTCTCTTAATAGCAAAGAAAAATAATTGTCAAAGGTGTCTGCATAATGAAGCTTAGCCACCCCAGGCGGAGGTTTCATATCGGCGGGTATCGAGTTGTAGACCCGCATGAATCGGCTAGAAAATTCATGGACAGATTCAAAACCTCCCTTCTTGAGATTATTATATTGAGACAAAACCTGCAGTGGGATCTGCTTGTTGTCCCATCTTTCCAGAAATATGGTCTGAAAACCAGCGAAGCTGTGGATAGACCTAGGTGGCAAATCTTTTTACCATTTCTTGGCTTCCCCAGACAAACTCTGATCGAACAATCGCATCTTGACATCTTCATCATCTACCTCCTCCAGGTCAATAAAGTCGTCAAACTTATCCACATGGTACCTCACTGAAACATTTCCCTCCCCATCATAGAGTGCAATCCTTTGGGCATAATTCATGGGGAGGTCGTGCAGGACCAGAGGTAGGCCTAAAGGGGTGAATCTAGCAGCATCCATCGAGGCGGGTCGGCTAGGAATGGACAAGGGATTGGGAAATTGGGTGTTTTGAAAGAAAGAGGCTATCTATTCAGCTTTGGGTGGGGTTTCTAGATTCAGCCACAAAGAATCAAGAAAATAGGATTGCAGTGTATTAGGGTCTACCCCAGCCTTTCTTAGGTCGGACTCAGACTTAGATTTGGTTAGTAGTCTTTTAGCCATAACCCCCCACTTGGGTCCAGCTAAGCCGTACAAGGCCTGAGATGATGAAGTATCAAACAACGGAGAACCCGATTTCTCTTTATTCCTATTTCTAAGTATCCTTTTTGAATTATCCACACTGAGTAAAGTTTCAGTATCAGAATTACGTCTCGTGTAGATCTTTCTGGAAGCCAGGATATCTAGTGCGATACTGGTTGAAGCAGATTTGGAGTCAGGACAAACATACCACCTCTTAGAGGCTTCAGGAATTTCTGTCTGTCCCCAGAAATATCGTCTTTATGATCACTGGTCTCCCTAGTGGAATCGCCTCCCAGAATCTTTTAGTGGAGTTTCCAGGGAAAATGATACAACCTTCTTCACATGTAAGAATCTTTGTTTTCCCACAGAAACTCCCTATCCTTTGAATCTTTGTCATTCTTCCTAGGGATGATATTCAATCACGTCCCCGGCAACGACACCAATTTGTTAGCACTGGAATTAATCCAAAGGTTGCGAAAGGCTCTCTCCCAGGTAACAACAAAATCGCTTTTGAAGAGAGAACTGGCCTTCTGCTCTTTCGAGAGGGATCTCTCACCAAATGTTAATAAATTCTAGATATATATATATATATATATATATGCAAGTGAAACTATAAATTGTTTGTAAGATTGGTTGAAACAAAACCTAGAACCATTGGGCGATGGAGTCAAGATATACAAAAAAAATAATCATAACTTAAATGCAAACAATTTCAACATAGGGGCAAGGTAGCCACTCGATCACAGTCGATTTATAATTGTCTGGTGGAAAGGAGGAACATGAACAGACCATCAACATAGAGCATTGTAAGAAATGAATTCTTTATTAACTTTAGAATAAACTTTGGTGAATACCTGAAACAACAAACAGAGCATAGCAAGTATGAATTTCGAGTTGTTATACCCTAAGTCTTAGATATGAAAGAAAACAAAATGGCAAGGAAAAATGGAATAACATTCACATAAGGATGGAAATAAAAGATTGTAAGTGCGAATGACAAATGAATCCCTGTATGAAAAACGTCGATCTCGGCTCCGCAATTATATTAAACTTCTATTGAAAAACACACACAACAAAATTACAATGGTTTCAACCCCTTCTCCTTCTTCAGGAGGTATATTTATAGTATTCTGGAATTCCTAAACCGACATTTGGGAATCAAAATTTTTTACAACAGAACGACATCTTCTAACAGCCTCTTAGGTGGCATATTGGATGTGGCTTGTATGAAATGACCAGACAATGAAGTGTGGAACGCAGGACGAAAAAGGTACAAGAGTATCCCATACTCCCATTTGGCGGATGATGACTGTATAGACCACTTTGAGAGAAGTGATCGTTAGGATGGGCTTGCAACACCTGGAGAATCTCTCGTGCACTGTCATCGTTACTTCTATTGGTGTGTTTTGAGTTTGGCTGACCCATATTGGCGGATGATTCTCCATGCATCGGGACCAGGTAGGGTCGCAACAACCATGTCGTAAGCTCGCACTTTGAGCTCCATTGCTTCTGGGTACGAGGCTTGGGGGACCATGGAGCACGTGGCTTTAAAGTCAAACCATAACTCGAAATCACTAGCCAACTTGTCAAAAATGATCTTCCCCGACAAGGCTTGTTGCATATCCCCAAATATGTTGTGATTTAATCGGTAGTGCACTAGGGTTTCCTTATAATCCTTCTGAGACAGTAAGGGACCCATCTCTTCCCAGAAAAAGGGGAGCCCCCTACTCGTCAATGGTCTGAATAGCTTAACGACCTCTCGAATTTTGTGTTTAGTAACCTCTATTTTGGCATGTACTGTCTCCATCATCTTGTGTTTAGATGTCGTCTTTCTGGCTTCAGAGACAATAGCGACCTTGTTTTGAAAACCATAACTATTAGTGGCCTCATCTGACAAGGAGCTCAGGAAGGCTATGGCACTCTTTGTGGTCTCCAAAGGTTTTTTGTTCACTTCACCCATTACTATCTGGACTTGTTTCTTGGCTTCTCTCATAGCAAATTCTAGGTCTTCAATAACATTGAGATAGGGTCAAAACTTGTCAGCTTCTATGATGATATGGTACCATATCATATGCTTAACGCCCTGCAAGCCAAGTTTTCCTATCACTTGTTGGCTTAATTTATCATTTTGTTGAGTCAATTCTCAGCACTTCTCTTCAGCCCTTTCTCTACCTTGTTTCTCTTTGACTCTTTCCTTTTCCAATTCCTTGACCCGTTGCTTCAATTTAATGAGCTCGGTACCTTTTAGGTCGATCTGGGACATTGCTTTGGAGAGGGAGATGGTGTCTACTTCTCCAGTCGTACCTGTGGACTGAACTGCCTTCTCTATGTTCCTGCTCTGAAGTTCGCATTCCTTCACTTCCAGTCTAGATTTTAACTTCACTTCGCTATTCCTCGGGAGCTGGATATTTGCTTTCCATTGCCTCCCCTTTTCTTCAAGCTTCAGCAGCTTATCCTGGCTATCAGTAAGCTTGGAATTTAATGCCTCTTTCTCCTTTTTGAAGTCATCCATTTCATCCACTTGAGCGAGCTGGGCGCTTGGGATTCTTAACTTCTTTTTCAAAGTCTATATCTCTTTATCTCTGTCATTGAGCATTTTCTGGACCAGACTCCCTTTCTGTGCAGATCCCTCCATCTGTATAGCTTCTTTCTGTAAGTTGTTGATTTGGGCTTTAAGTGCTTTGATCTCCACTCTCGATTTTCTTAAAAGATAAGAAGTTTTCTCTTTACTCTCTTCTGACTTGGAAAATTGTATGGTAGCTTTAGTAGTCTGGTATTCAGTATATCTCCGGTCTCTTTGTTCAGGTGTATGAAATCGGAAGTGGGAACCTTTGAGAGGTTTACATTGACCTTGGACACCTTATTTCCTACTTCCAAGGCTAAGTTGAGGGTATCAGTGGCATGATCCCTTACATTTTTTAGTGCCACATTGGGCTGAGGCAACCGCGTAGCTTCTCTGTATAGTTCTGCTGTCCCCTCGAAGGTTTTATCATCCCTTTCTCGATAAGACCTCAGCCATTCCTCTTTGGATGCATGCTCGTTTGGAGTCTGCTCGTCGAATACATACTCTTGTATTTGCAATTTGGCCGCCTTGGGCTCCACTTGTTGTTGTACCTTTACTAAATTCTTCTTCTTTGCTTGTCCCTTTTTAGCCTGCACCAATTGCTTTCCAGGTTCTATTTTCTGTTTCTTGGGCATGCTGGCAGTGCCCACTTCTTCAGTTTCCATGGGATCTGAATTCCCTCTTTTTATCGAACTCGCCGAATAGCTAACCAATGATGAGTATCCTCCTACAATTGCAACTATAGCGGCCAACTATTTTTGGGAAGAAACTGCTCCTGGTAGCTGTGAGCCAGTGTCCTGCTCGGCGCTGGTATCCATTGGGGCAGGATTAGGGAAAGCATCCCAATTCATTTTTTCTCTGAGTCTAGGTACCTCCGTGTGCTCAAAGGGCCAACATTTGAGAGTCGTTCTTCTCTTGGAGATAACCTGGTGATGATCATAATTTATTGCTTGGTCCTGGGGAAATTCCATGCCTTTGAGCGATTTGGAGACTAGGGGCAATGTGGCCCTGCTTCTGACTATGAACAATCCTAATTTCCAAGGAAAAATGAAATTTGAACTCTTCTTTAAGTTTAAGAAGTGTTCTTCTTCGACCATAAGTTTTTACCAGATTAATTCCAAGAAGAAAATATTGGGGGTTACGAAAGCTAGCAGGATGTAGGGCGGATGTAAGAAGCCATATAGCCTGATGGTTCTTCCAAAATCTGAGAGGAACCAGTCCCCTATCTTCTTGTTTTTTGACAATTGCGGCATCTACCTCATTTCAGGCAACACCCTAGGCAGTCTCTCTTGAAAGAAAACTTCATATATTTTGGCCATCAATTGGTTCATCAATTTACCGTAATTAGTGGTCATTTCAGCAGTGATCGCCAATTATGGTACCTGCAAGTCTTCCTAATTATAAGCTATGAAGATTCTTAGCAAAAAGGACTAGAACCTGAATGTTCTGGCGTTGTGGAAGTTCACTAACTGAGAACGGATGTTCTCGACTAAGAACTCATCAAACTTAAGGTGACAATATTGACTTGACTGTCCAAGCAATTCGGGTTCGGTCGGGAAAGTATCCAAGACGAATAAAAGACTCAATCAATGACTCTGGGATGTATGCATCGATATCTAGACCTAAGAACTGACTAGCTAGGGTTATACACCACTGAGTTTCTTCGTTGAACTGGCTGAGGTCGATAGGGTAAGATAGGTCAATGGGCTCACCATCAGGTTTAGAACAAGTCTTCAGGAAGGCTTCTTTACTTTCATCAGTGGACTCTCTAAAGCAGCGAATAATGTATTCTTCTCGATAGTCTTTAGATAAATGGACGAAATCGTCGGGGATATCCAGGTTTTTGTGGATGACAGAGGCTTGAACTAGGCAGAGAATTTTAGACTTAGAATTATTCACAATAACTCCTTTGGTGACAGAGAAATTCTCTACGCACCACTCAAAAAACTCAGGGCACTGGGGGGTTTGGTTGACAGAGAAAAAATGAAAGAAAGACTTAAAAACACCACAGGTATCCATACCCCGATTCTTATGATCTTCCAGTTTGCCCCTGGTGGTTTTGATAGTTTCTCCCATCATGATGGTATCAAAAACCTCAGAGTTTGTATCTAACAGGTGTTCTTCCGTCCTCCGACCTGATACCTCTAGTTCTATATTGTCTCTCACCCCCACCACCTCCATTGAGTCAATTTTCAAATAATACTGAGGGAGTATCGAGGGTCTACCTTGCTTTGTAGCACAGTCTCCTAGCTGGTCTGAGCTAGTGCTCTGGATGTGGCTTGGATATTCGACAGCTTCGAGGTTTCAAAAAAAACAAATCTTTGCAACTTCATGTGGGTCTTTCTATAGCTTTTTACACAATATAGACTTCGCGCATCTCCTGGGCGGCTCACACCGTAGATGTGTGGGGTTCCTAGTGCCACACTTGTCCTTACTTTGTGCATACGCATCCTGGTCGTTGATCGAGATCGACTTCCTTCACGACCATTGATCTGAGCAGAACCCACCCCTCTTCACGTAGTGAAGTTTTTTTTCCTCCCGTGCTACTCTAGATTGCGAAAAGAATCATAGCCGTTGATCTGCCTTCGCCCACATAAGCACCGTTGATCAAAACGACCCGTACCGCTTTTTGCAATTTATATTCACCTCTTCTTCCTTGCAATTTTGGGGTGCAAAATGGCTCTCAGCCGCATATCTTCTTGGGCTCCAATCTTGATTGTTGGATGCATCCAAGCTTTAAACTATTTCCCAAGGCTGAAAAGTGGCTTTCGGTCGGGCAGGTTTGTCGTGCAAAATGATTTGTCGCCATCGATCTGCCATCTGGCCATCTTCGGCCTTTGATCGGGATTGCTCTTTAACGCCTTCAACACGTCCAACCTTTTCTCTTAGCTTTACTTCTCCGATCCACAAACCACCTCTCTGCTTTCAACATTCATCACCAAATCCTATCTCGCTGCTGAGCGTTATTCTGAGCATGTCATCAGCACCTTCTACACATGCCACGCGACCTTCTCAAAGCTTCTCGACGAGCCGAAGGGCATGAGTAACATGTATATCCAAAGTTTAACTGAGTGTTAACATTTCCATTTTAAACTTTTTCAACATATCCTTGATGTACTTAGTTTGAGAGATGAAAATTCCTTCGTTTGTTTGGTGAACTTGCAATCCTATAAAGAAAGTTAATTCACCCAACATTGACATTTCGAGTTCTTTCTTCATTTCAGAGGAAAAATATACACTTAGGATTTGAATATTGCTTCCAAATATGATAAATGTCACTGAGATAATTAGTCTATGTCATTTAAATGATAAGCGTGGTAGTGACCTTGTCACTAACCTGAGTATGTAAGGAACAATAATAACAATCAACAGGTGTCACTAGCTGTAAGTATGAGTACTAGTGAAGAAAACATTTAGCACTCCATAACAAGTTTTCCATCGCCAAAGTACACCTGCATATAATAGGTTAAGAGTGCCTTAGTTCAACAAAACTAAGTAAGCCCATTAAACAAGTAGAAACTTTTACCTCTCAGGCAGTTACATGGGAGAACTAGTCCCGCCACTCCACCCACTTTGGTTCCAAAAACAAAGTTAAGTTAGAATCGGGTATACAACGGTAAACATATGTAAAATAATAATGAAGTACATAATCAAAGTATTTAACATACACAACAATGCGTAACCATAAGAATAGCATAGTAATTCAACATTACGACACCATAAGTAGAAACAATAAACATAGTAATAATCATAACTGAACACATAGACAACGACAATGATCATGTTTTTATCTTATATTTTTAGATAAAGATTGCTTTCAGTGTCTCCTCTTTTAAAACCTTGATGTTTTAAGTAGCTATCTAGCCTTGAAAACCATGCTCTTGGAGCTTGTTTAAGACCATAGAGAGCCTTCTTTAGTTTGCAGACATAGTCATTGTTCTCTGACAGAATAAACCCTTCAGGTTGTTCAATATATACTTCTTCTTCTAAATTGCCATTTAGAAATGCACACTTAACATCCATCTGATATACCTTGAAGTTTTTATGGCATGATAATGCTAAAAACATTCTGATTTCTTCAAGTCGAGCTACAGGAGCATAAGTTTCTTCAAAGTCAATACCTTCCACTTGGGAATAACCCTTACACACCAATCTTTCTTTGTTCCTTATTACTTGACCATCTTGATTGAATTTTATAAAAAAAATCCATTTGGTTCCTACAATGTTCTTATCTTTAGGTCTTGGGACAAGTTCCCAGGTCTGATTTTTTTCAATCTGATCTAGTTCTTCATTCATGGCTTTGACCCATTCATCACTTTTTCTAGCTTCTATGAAGTTCTTGGGTTCTACTATGCATAGTAGGGCTTGTTCAACACCTGTTAGTTGTCTTCTTTTTTTGACTCCAACATTTTTATCACCCATGATCTATGATTGTGGATGATCCTTTTGTGTCCTTCTAGATGGAGTTTTAGTGTCAGGTCTAGGGAAGTCTTCTTCATCTTCCGATGTATCTTCCTCTTCTTTGTCTTCTTCTTCGTTATGAGTACTCTTGTCTCTTTGCAGTTCTTTTGTCTTGTAATCACTTGTATTAATACCTTCAGGATCTTCTTCTTTCCTTGGTTTTACATCATCTACTTTTACATCAGCACTCTCTACAATTTTATGTAACTTTTTATTGAAACATCTATATGCCTTTCTGGTGGATGAATATCCCAGAAATATTCCTTCATCAGTCCTAGAGTCAAACTTTCCAAGGTCATCCTCGTTTCTTTTGATGTAACATTTACTGCCAAATACTTTAAAATATTTAACTGATGCTGGTCTTCCATACCATAATTCGTAGGGAGTCTTATCCTTCTTTACTCTGAGTTGTGCTATGTTAAGTGTGTAGATAGTTGTGTATACAACTTCTCTCCAAAAATAATTTGATAATTTTGCTTCATTAAGCATTGTTCTGGCAGCTTCTTGGACTGTTCTATTTTTTCTTTCAACAACCCCATTCTGTTGTGTATTTTTTGCAGCTAAAAACTGTCTCTTAATTCCATGATCTTCACAAAATTCATTTAATTCATTGGAAGTAAATTATCCCCCATTATCTAATCTAAGACACTTTATTTTCATACCAAACTCATTTTCAGCCATTGCTTTGAAGATCTTAAATTTTTTGAAGGATTCTGATTTTTCTTTGAGAAAGGCCACCCAGGTCATCCTTGTGCAATCATCAATGAGCAACATGAAATAGTGACCTCCTTATAGACTTTTAGTTATGGTTTGTCCACACAGATATGTGTGTACTATTTCCAAAGGGTGTGAGGTCATATGTTCCTTTGTTTTAAAACTAGCTCTGGTTTGCTTCCCATGCTGACAATGTTTACATACTACGTTTAGAGGAGCTACAATTTTTGGCAGATGTCTTACAGCTTCTTTTGCACTTATTTTGGCCAGGTTTTCAAAACTTAGGTGTCCCAACCTTATGTGCCACAACCAACTTTAATCTACCATGCTTAAGTATCTTTGGTTTTCATTTTCCAAGATGTACACATTGTTTGCATTTCTCATGGCAATGCCAACTATCTTTCCTGATTTCTTATTTTTGATTTCACACTTTTCTAAGTCAAAGATACAGATGTGTTCTTGGTTGCATGTTTGACTTTCATTGAGAAGATTAGGCTTGAGGTTTTCAACTAGCAAAACATTTTCTGCTTTGATCTTGTTGTTGACAATAGTTGTTCCTTTGTTAATTATTTTGGAAGACAGACTATCTCCAAAAGTGACTTTTCCCTGATTATATTTTAGTGAAATGAATTTGCTGGAGTCACCGGTCATGTGTTTTGAGCAACCACTATCTAAGTGCCATAAGTTTTGGCTTTTGGTTTCACATAACGCAATCATGGAACTTTCATTTTCCTCCTTTTCTTTCCAATACTTATTTTGTTTGGTGTTCTGCGATTTGGTTGTGCCAGTATTTCTTATAGAGGTCTATAATTTACAATTTCTCGCCATATGCCCATGGTTGTTACATTTATAACACTCTATGTCATATTTTTGGAGTAGTGTAAACATATTTTTATTTCCCTTTGACTTGTCACTTGATGACTTGTTCTTGTATTCAGAATTTTTGCTTTTAGTTCTGCAATTTAAAGCTTTATGTCCAAAGTTATTACAAGAATAGCAATAACCTAGAAATATATGTAGATATTTATTTGGTCTTTTGGGTGCTATATTATTTCTATTTTTATTCTGAAAAATTACGCCTGGTTTCTTGTTTTCTTCTCTTTTAGCTGGAGTCTTTAGTAATTCAGCATAGCTTTTCTTACTTCTTTCTTGATTGGTGACAAAAAAAATCTTTGGCTTCTTTTCTTTAATGAACCCCAAACCAGATTTATCACTTGATGGTATTTGGCTACTCAGAGTGTCATCTAGAATCCTTGAGTCGTTCTCAAATTTTGATTTGATAGATCCTTCATCAAGTTTTCTTTTGAATTGCATGATCTCTTCTGCTAGTTTTTCAGACTCCTGTATTTTTTCTTTTAGCTGCTGGTTTAGGATCTCCTCAATCTTTTTGGCCTCTAGAATTTGGGGTTCTAACTGGCTGATGATAAGATTTGATTGTATGCTTTTCTTCCTACATTTCTCAAGTTCTTCAAGGACACTAACAAGTTCATCTCTTAGGTCAACTTCACCTTCTACATATGAGTCACTATTTGAGGCTTGAGTGTCTCGACCCATAAATAAAACTTCACTTTCATATGAATCTTCACTATCTTCCATGGTGTAAACAATTTTATTATTCCCATAGGTTTTTTTCTTGTTTCCTAGTTTACCCCTTTTGAATTTTGAAGATTCATTTTCTCCATTCTCATCTTGTTTAGTGTAGGTGCATTTAGAGGCAAAATCTCCAATCCTTCCACAATTAAAACACTTTAAAGGTAGTTGTCCCTTGTATTTTCCAGTCCCTCTGTCAATTTTACTGATGAAAAGAGCTTCCTCATCATTTGGGTTTTCTGATTTATTTTTTAAGGTGGCTTTAAAAGTTGCTTCTTTTCTTAAAGTTCCATTTTGTCTTGTTCTCATTTCGTACATAGTGAGAATTCCATGTAGCTCATCCATTGTTATCTTTTTAAGATCATCTCATTCTTCTAAGGTGGATACTTTTGGGTTATACCTCATTGGTAATGTTCTTAGTACTTTTCTTACCACTTCCTCTTCTTTTAATTTTCCTCCAAGCCCTACGATCGCATTAACAACTTCATCTACACGAAGAAGGTATTCACCAATATTCTCTTCTTATTTCATGTTAAGACTTTCAAATTGACCTTTATATGTTTGAAGTTTGGATTCTTTGACCTTAGATTCTCCTTCATAGATTATTTTGAACTTGTCCCATGCTTGTTTGGCAGATGTGCATTGCATAACTTTAGTAAATACCAATTGTGTTAAACCATTTAAGATTGGATTTAGAGATTTGGTATTGCCTTCATATTCACCTAGTTCAACTGTGTCTGTAGGGTATTGGTTTCCAATGTTAAGTTCTTTTTAAGTTTCTTCACATTCTTTCCATCCCAGGGACATCAAATAACACCTCATTCTAATACTCCAGTACGCATAATACTCTCCGGTAAATAGTGGAGGTTTGTTAGTGGACAATCCTTCTTGTTGATCCAGTGTGTTTCTTGAATGGGATCTTCCTTCCAGTGGTTAATTTGTTGTGAAGGAACCTTCTTTGATACCAATTTTTGGTTTATCCCACAATACTGAGAGGGAGGGTGAATCTGTATTGACCCTTTTTGAATTAAAACACACAATAATCAACAATTAAGACACAGATTTTATCGTGGAAACCTTAAAGAGCAAACCACCAACACAAACTCATTAATAAGATGAATTTTACAAAATTGTTTATCTGCTACTACATAAAGGATACAAAGCACACCCTAGGTTTTTTACTACAACTATAGACTAGGATGCTGCAACAACCTTATGGTTTTCTTCCTGCGACAACAGGAAAGGATGCTATGACACCTTGTTCTCCAGCTACGATTGGAAGGAGGCTTCGACCCCCTCCAAACCTGTGGCCTGCCCTAGCACCACCCTACCACCCTAATCTAATTTTTTCAGACTTTTCAAATAGTTGTAAACTATTTACTTTTCACTCTATCAAACTTACTGAAAGAGACGATTAATTCTTTACATATTCATTCATTTAAATACCCTATACTTACTTTGTATCAACACAACTCTTCATTGCTGCTCTCTTTCTTTTTGGATCATGACTGTTTATTTACAGACACACCCAATCATCATCCAACCGCTCAATCATCGCATCTTCTTCAACAATTACAACGTTTCGTTCTTCCCATGGCCTCAAATCTCAATTTCGCAGCCCTGTTTATCATTTTCTGATATTTCCGCAATGCAAAACTATTTCTGCAGTGATATTTACCAATTTTAATCGGATTTGTTGATCCTACTGTCAAGTACAATCTGGACCGTAGATCTGTTCTACATATTTCCTCCTTGAAATCCCCTTTCTTCATCAAAATTATTTCACAATGATTTCTGACCATTGATCTTCATCGAGCGTTTTTCCTGAACGTCGATATCCAGTTTGTGGCATGCGAGATGTGGGATGTCAATCATCCTTTTTATCCTTTCCGCAAAATTCTTTTAGCAATTGTATTTTTTTGCAATATTTCTTCCACACCGTTGATATTTTGCATAGTCATTCTTGACCGTTGATTTTGCGGATTGCGGGATGTGGGATGCGGAATTGCGCTTTCTGATTTTTGGACTTTCGCAATATTCTTTTCGGCAATGGTCTTTCCGCATTGTTGAAATATTTTTGGCAGGATTGATCACAGCCATCCGATCTCTAGATTGTGGGATGCGAGATCACACTTTTCAATTTTCAGACTCCCACAATTTCCTTTCCACAACTCTGTTTCCGCATTGCGGGATGCAGGATGCGGGATGCGAGATGCGGAATTGCGCTTTCCAATTTTCAGACTTCCCCAATTTCTGTTCCATAATTCTATTTCCACATTCCAGGATGCTTCCTAACCGTTGGATCTTGTGTGGGATCAATGCCCACCGTTCGATCTTGATATTTCAAAACCGATCCTCATTCACTTGATATTTTTATTCCATATCATCATATGTGTCATGCCACATGCCCAACTATTCCATGCCATGTCATGACTACCTTAGTCTTTTACTGAGTAGGTTCATCCATCATATACGCTGGTTATTCCTATGTCATCTGTGAACACCTTTGACATCAATGACAACTATATACTCAACACAGTTGATACAAAATGCCCAGATTTGCATGTCTAATTCCTACTGGAAGTTATTCCGGTTTAGCTCAAGACTACCAATGCAAAGTTTACAACATCATATCAAATCCACAAAGTTACATCACAATACATGCACAATATATTCAAAACATTCCTTCAAGAGGTGCTTGAAAAAGGTTTTCATATAACGGATTCTTGGTGCAGGTATTTTACCATCTCTTCATTCTTATTTTTCTCTTCGTATTTTTCACTTTATACATTTCATTTCTAATATATTCCTTTTCCTCCCATGCAGGTATGAATGGAAGCATAGATGATCCACACACATTCATGGTTTTATTTGGTTGGCAGATGCACCAAATATGGACACCTTAGATTGGGAATATATTCTTGCAATTGAAGCTGCAAATTTTGTTTTGACACATATGTTACACCTTGTAATCCTCGTGATATGCACTCGTCAACATCTGGGTTACACCATTCTACTGTAAATGATCCATGCAGTCTTGCATCACCATCCATATTTGCATCAAACTACTCAGTTGACTATGAGGAACTTGTAAATTTTGTTCAAAGACACACTAGATACTCAGAATCAACTTGCCTTTGCAAAAAAGGAACATTTGTTCAATGTCACTATGGTTTTCCATATGAGGTGCAAGCTGCTTCTTCAATATTCATTGATGCAAATGGACGTAAAACATACAATCCTACAAGAAATTATTCCCTTCTCAATATTCACAACCCTACCATGCTTTCAATATGGAGGGCTAATGTTGATTGCCAACCTGTTCTTTCTATACATGTTGTCCTCAAATATATTTCAAATTATGCATCTAAAGTAGAGCCAAAATCAGAAAGCCACCATGCAATTCTCTCTCGCCTTGCACATGCAACAACAAGTGACAGCCCCATTCTTCAGCCAATCAAACAGTTGTAGAATGAGACATTAGTGCACAAGAGACATGTCACATGCTGCAAAAAATCCCACTTGTTCTTTGTAGCCGTCACTTCTTTTCACTAAATGTGAGTCAAAGTGTCTTCCGTCGTGTTTTTAATGGCACTAATAGCATCCCTCCAACTCCTCCCTTCATATTTGCATACATCCAAAGGCCACTAGCTCTTGAACATCTAACCCTACTTGAAACTGCTCGTTCTTAGTCTTTCTCTCCTAATAGGAAAAAAATCCATGGAAACAAAACTTGCATCACAAAATTGTTAGAGTCTATCCACAGTTCATTTCCATTCCTCCCTTTGATTATTCATCTTTTGAACCATTTTGTTGGAGCGAACTTCTTCTATACAAAACTTTTTGTTCCATCCCTCAGGATATTGGAACAACAACTTCTGAAATTATTTCTCATTGGCAACAGATTAAAGGCACATATACTATCTAGCATGTTGAACATGCACAAGAAGAACCCTGTAGACCTCTATTCGATGATTCAAACTCCGATGTTATTACCTTTATGTTGTCCCATAACATGGATGAATGGGACTTCTCTCTCAAATGTGATCAGAAAAAACATCCAAATTGATGACCTTGAAATGCTTGGACATCGTGATTTTGACAAAAATCACAATTGGACACATAACGATATAACCATTGACTTGCATCATACAGCAACATCATTCATTGACCTCAATCACTTGTCCACCCAGCTACATGAAGACAACCTATCATTGTCTAATTCACCTGATTCCTTTTCTCCCACACAACGCATAGCCTTTGATGCTACCATTTCTCATTTTAGAAACACTACATCGGCTCCATCACTCAAAATGGTGATTCAAGAAACTACAGGCATGGGTAAATCTTACCTGATATCTTGCTTAAAATCTGCACTCCAAACTGCATCTGAACAAAGTACTTCCACACTTCTTCTCCTTGCTCCAACTGGTGTTGTTGCTTTTAATATGCATGCATCTATAATACATTCTTCTCTTCGAATACCCATTGGTGAAATGCAACCCCTTGAAGGCCAATCCCTTTCAAAACTTCAAGAAGAACTCCACCATATTCGCTATATTATCATAGATGAAATGAGCTTTATCGGACCAAAAATGTTGACTCAAATTGATGCATGATTACGTCAAGCTTTCCCCTCAAAATGTGCAATACCATTTGGTGGTTGTTCCATAATCCTTGTTGGTGACTTTGGAAAATTTCCTCCTATAAAGGACATCCCCATGTATGCAAGCTCATCCGTTGGAACATCTCTTTGGCGTACATTTGATACTTTTATCACGCTAGAAACATTTTTTTGACAACAAGGAAATAGCCCTTCTCAAACTGCCTTTCGACAACTCTTGCTAAACCTACGAAATGGAACACCAATTGTTGAAGAATGGGCACTCCTAATGTCAAGAACAAGCTCATGCCTTTCAAATGTGGAAAACTGCTCTTTTCAACAATCTATCCACTTATATCCCACCAATACCTCTGTTTCACTGCACAATAAACACACGTTGAAATATCTTAATATGCCAATTGCACATTCCTTAACAGAACAAAGGAACAAACATGGCTAGGGATCCATTGACAACGAGCAGTTTCCATTAAAGGTCCTTCTTACTATTGGTCAACAAGTCATGTTAACTGCTAATTTATGGGTTCAAGCAGGACTTGTTAACGGCTCACTTGGAAAAGTCATTGACATTATCTACAACTCCAATGAAAAACCTCCTAGCTTACCATCTTTTGTTGTTGTCGAATTCCTCTATTACAAAGGACCCTTATGGGATGTTTTGAATCCTACTTATGTTCCAATATCTCCTATAACAAGGGGATCCCGTAGGAAGTACCACTTCGTATGGCATGGGGTTTAACAATTCATAAAGCGTAAGGTATGACTCTACAAAATGTTACAATAGCTATTGGAAACACTGATAGACAAGGACTCACATTCACTGCAATATCAAGAGTTACATCTCTTTCACGCCTTCACATCTCTCCACCTTTCTCTTTTTCCAGATACTCTCGAATGCAAGACAATACATTTGTCCAATGTACGAAACAAGAGGAAAGCTTACTTGCTTCAAAGTCTTTAAAAGCAAATTGTGGTTGAATCTTCTCATTATTTTCTCTATAAATTTACTGGTTTTTTTTACCACTTGTTAATGTAAAAAATCTACATTTGTTTCAAAAAACATCCAAAAAATGAAGAAATAATTGCCTTTTAGACTAAACTTTCTTAGGAAACTAACACACTCAGTGTAAAAATTATTAACTACAACAGTCATTATATATCAGGAAACAATTAATGTATAAAAATTTTAGATAAACTCTCATTTCCTTAAATGAACTTTAAATAAAGAACAATTTGTTTTTCAAATTTCCAATTTCCAATATCCGAAACAAAATACCCAATTTCCGAAATCCAAAATCAAAAACTACAAAGTTGAATTTTTGTTAAGGGTATTTCATATATATATATATGTTCGATAAATTGATAAGTTTCAAGCATTTTTAAATTGTCACTCATATTGTCTACAACTCCAATGAACAACCTCCTGCCTTACCATCTTTCAAAATAGTAAAAGATATACTTTTGTTTCAAGAAACATCCAAGAAATATTAAAATAGTTGCATTTTAGACTAAACTGTCTCAGGAACTAAGACACTCATTGCGAAAGTTATTATGTAGGAAATAATTATAGCTATCATGAAATAATTAATGTATACAAATTTTAGATCAACTCGTATTTCCTTAAATGAACTTAAAACAAAAAAATTGGCATTTTAAATTTTCCATTTCCAAAACATGATACCTGATTTCTGATTTCCAAAACAAGGTAAGTCAGAAAGGTTCAGTTTCGAAACCACGGTAATTTTTCATGTTCGTGATTTTTTATTTCCGATATCTCGAATGTTGGAAACTCGTATTCACGTTATTGTTGAAATATTTTTCTCCCTTCCTCATTGCGATTTTGAATTTCCAATTTCTAAAACACAATACCCAATTTCTAAAAACCGATATTGGAAACCACAAAGTTGAATTTTTGTTAAGGGTATTTGCCTTATTCACGATTTCCTATTTCTGATATTTTGGATGTTGAACAACGCAGAATCAAGTTTTTGTTCAAATGATTTGCTCGCTTCCCGATTCTCCATGGAACTCCAAAACTATGTTTGAAATCTTAACATTCGATTTCTTTCTATGTCAAATCTTGTAAACGAAAATGTTTGCAAAATGTTTGATTCTTCAGTAACATGTTTACAAAATGTTTATGTTGTAATTTTCAAAATCAAAGCATATTTTTCAGAAAAACATCTGCATGAGACATCTCTACAATTCACATAATACTTAATATCTTTACACGGTAATGTCTACAACTCCAATGAACAACCTCCTAGCTTACTCTGTATATTCATCAGCTTTTGAAAAATAAAATGGAAGTGAGACATCAAAATATATTTGATGCTTATGTGATAATTTCAATAGGAAATAAAGTCTCAGATGAATATACAATTATTTGAATGCATCCATCCATCCCAAGAAAATGAACTCCTACCTCTTATACAATGTTCAAATTTGAACCTTTCTCGCCCCTTCCAAAGGCTTCTAGCCCTTTCTAAAACCGTAAATTCATAATTTCTCTTCAAGAATTACAAACTATAATTTTGGAAACTCACGTTAGACAAACGTAATTTATACGCAATGACAATGTTCAACAACAGATGAAATAACAAAATGTGAAATTGCTCGTTCATTCATATTCCAAACTCTAAAGCACCAGTTACAAGTCAAAATTTTGCATACGCTCCAATAATGTAGCAACATTAAATTATTTGTTTAGGTGCAAATACCTTTGCATCTTTTCTCATATATGCAATTGGTTGCAGTCCACTTACTTGTTATTCTAGATCGGAATTGGAAACATTCTCATTCTCCCATCCCATGTCACTCCTGAAACTATAGCCCCTGCATCGGCAGTAGGACTCTTAACTTATCTTTCCATCTCCTCCCATTCCCGACTTTGGTATCACCATGTCGACAATTTTTTCTTGGGAAACCCTAAGAGCGAAAATAATGACGGTCACGAGTCCAATTTTTGTGCATATACAAAACCATAAATGAGGTCCAAATGATATTTATTGACTAAATCTTACAAAATGTTATTATGATTGAAGGATTTTCATGATGTAGTACATATCTATAATTAGTTTTCATGATTAATGTGATTTGTATATAATTCCCTTATCTCTTGGACGACACAAAATATCACTTAAACGTACTGAAATATTTTCATGTCATCATAACGTCTCCAGTTTTTGCTATAACATCATTATATTAATCGCAGAAGTGACTGTTACCCTCACTTGTTGTTAGCCTTAAGTTATCTCATAGTGTGTGAACTTGACATTTGTCACCTCATCGATGCCTTCTTATGATGTTATAAATATTTCCTTGTTGCTTAATCATTAAATATATGAAATATCTTGCTTAATCATTAAATGATTGTCAATATCATGCACTCCAAACACCAAATCTTTCAAATCCAATATATTTCACATCTTTGATTCTCCTCCCATTCCTGGATTTCATATCACCGTTTAAGTGACCTTTCGTGTACTCCAAGGGATAAGGGAATTATATACAGATCGCATTATAACCCCAAGTTATAGATATATACTACATCATGAAAATCCTAAACTCATAATAACATTTGTAAGATCTAGTCAATAAATAGAGCCTCCTACTAAGGTAAATATCAATTGGACCTCATTTATGATTTTTTATATGCACAAAAACTGGAGTCCTCAATGTCATTACTTCCCCTCTCATGGTTGCCAAAGAAAAAATTGCCAACATGGTGATACCAAAGGCCGGAATGGGAGGAGATGGCAAGATAACTTGGGAGTCCTACTGCCAACGAAGGGGATATGGAGGAAAGAAAGTGCAAAAACATATGGAAATGGGTGAGGATTGTAGCGCAGATAAATGTCCAACACATCACTTTGTACCATTACGATTTGGTGTTTACTACCTTATTTGTATTATGAAAATAATGAATATTGACACATTTTGTTCTTTATTAGCTTGTCCAACATTGTCATTGTGTATAAAACACTTTTGTCTAACATCAATGAGCAAAATTCCATTTTCATTCATCTTAAACCTTTTTTCCCAACAGAGTCGTCAGATATATATATGTTGTTCTTCATATATATATTCATATATATATATATATATATTGGGAAATTCTAAATTCTGAAATGTCCCAATTCCAAAATGTCGGATTCTGGATTCCAAAATGCGCAATTTCGATACGATTTTAGTTCAAATATTTTTTATTTCCCAATTTTCTCTTTCAGAAAATTCTTATTAAACAATGTTTTAAAATAAATGAACAATAAATCCATTCAGTGATCTTGATGGATCTTTAAATAAATTTCATATACCCAAATCAAACTATTCACATATATTAAATCTTTAAACTTTAGGTTTATTAAGAGAAATAATATATTTAGGTATATTATATCTTTAAACTTCAAATTAATTTTCCGCATTCTTTTAGTTGAAATTTATATTCCTAGTGATCCTGAAACTAAAATAAATAAATAAAATCCCAGATGTAATTTTTTCCACATGGCCATGACATTTATGTGCGTTATGACCATATCTAATTCCAAATGAAACCAAGTTTACAAGCCAAATCTCTACCAAATTTAGAAGAGTAATAAGTTCTACGAAAATAATACAAACAGTGAAAATAAAGCCTCAATATCAAAGTTTTCTAGTTTCCGATAGCCAAACGTCGAAAATCGGAAATAGGAACTTCAAAATGTCGCAAATCAGATCTTGCGGACTACATATGGTGTTCATTATTGGAAAACATAGGACATAGTATTTATGCAAAAAGATCTTAATAAAAAAAAATAGACATTATTATGAAAAACTCGAAATCTAATGTCTTTCCAGACTTCATAAATTCGAATCTTAAAAATTGACAAAATTGACTTTTCGTTTTCAGGATTCAGCAGTTGGGAAACAAAAATGCAGTGCAAAAAATGGTGGTATTTCCCTTTTCCAATATTAGGATTATATATACGGTGGGAAACCGTATATATCATATGCATAAACGAAAATTTACAAAATTTACTTTTTCGTTTTCGGGATACGACAGTCGGGAAACAAAAATTCAATCCAAAAAATGATGGTATTTCCCTTTTCCAATATCAGGATTATCAGAAATTGAGAATCGGGAAACCAGACAATTCCACTTTCCGACATCGAATGTATCGAAATTCGAAAATCGCAAAATAAACCTACAAACTTATCCAAAGTGAAACTTCTGATTTTCGATACTCAAAAATTGGGAAAGAGGATACAGTTGGAATTCCAAAATCTACTTTCCCAATTTCTTAATTTTTGTTTTGCGATACTCGAAAATACGGAAAGTAGATACAGTAAAAAATTAGATAGCTCCATTTCTGCTTCGCGATTAGGAAATCGGAAATTGCAATGAAAGTTATTAAGTAGGAAATAATTATACGTTTCTTATATGTCTTTTGTTTTTTTGTTTTTTTGACCAAAATTGTTGGGTAGATTAAAAAAAGGTCCGGAAAATCAGCTTCCGGGGCTGTGTTACAGAGGAAATCCCTGAGCAAAACAGAGCTCTGTCAAGAGAAGCAGAGTCCAATGAAGAACAGAGTTGATACAAAAAGGAATCCAGCTTTAACAACGGCTAACCCACGTAGATTCAAAAGGCTTAACGACCAAAAGAGCAATAAAACAAATACAATAGCTAGTCAAAGAGGAGGAAGCAAGCATATTAGCAGAGAAGTGAACTTCAGCGATGATATTTAGGATATTTGAAGACCATCTTGGAGGGGATCTTCTTAAAGCGAGCTCCAATGCTGCAAATCTTCAGCCAAAGTCGCCAAACGGGATCGCTGCAACTTTGAAATGGGAGAGAAAGTCTTCTTTGTAAACAGCATGTCCCTTTGAAGTGAAATCAAAATCTTCTCGGAGTTTACACAGAAGTTTTGATGAAGGAAAAAATAGACTTCCCCCATCCGAACCAGAGGAGGGCGAAGGTGATCTGTCCAATTCATTGAGAAGAGTCTGGATCATTGTTCCAGAAAGACCTGACTTAATTCCAAAGTAATCTGCTACGAAGAGGAATAACCCATGGAGATGAAAGCTTGGATTAAAAAGGATCCTGAAGAGCGGGAGAGCCATGAGCTTCTCTAGAACATCGAACAGGACATACTTTTGTCCAAGGGATCACAAGAAGGAAACTGAAGGCATGCTCTCAGGAACAACAAATCCAGAGATCAACTAGGACGCGATAGAGTCACGGGATGTTGCAGGAAGAATCATTACCGTTGATTGAGAGGATGCTCCTACTCAGGAGCGAGGCATGATTGGCTTCAAGATCAGCTTGCTTGTTAAGATGGCGAAGCACATGATAGAAACTTATGGTTTGAAACTTGCCAGCTAAAGAATGAATTTTCTGGGCGATCCTGTTCATGTGGATTCTAGGGGGATGAGACTTCGTTCGCATGGCCTGAATCACCAATCTGGAGTCCCCAAAGACTGAGATATTTCGGATTTTAAGACTTATTGCTTGCCGGAGACCCTGCCACAGAGCATAAAATTCTGCAAAATTATTAGTCTCCACTCCTAGCCCCCAAGCAAAGGAGGATTGAATGGAGCCTAAGGGCGTGAGGATCACTCCTCCCCCTCCCAAAGGTCTTGGATTGCTCTTAGAGGCACCATCAAAAAACAAACAGTGAGCCTGCAGAGAGAGTCTCCAATTTAGAAATTATGCTTCTTCCATTCTTATTTCCCAATCAGCAAGAGTTGGAGGACTGATAATGGAGACTTTTTGAGCACTAGAGGCGAGGCCTGAGAGCCAAGTAGTTTCTTTGTCATCAAGAGGTCTAGAATTCAAGAGATCAGGCTTGTGGTCCAATGATTCTCCTAGGAGAGCTTTGGCTCTCATCACTATCCTTGAGGGAGAGCTATCCATATTCCTGAACAGACGGTTGTTCCTTTCAAGCCACAGTTTCCAGAAAATAAACTTAGGGAGAAGCATCCAAGCAGATTTGAGGAGGTCTTTTTTGGAGAGCTGAAAAGGAGAGTAATCATCCCATCTGGTAAACAGCTCTGCAGTTAAAGCCGGCATAGTAAAATTAGGATTCGCTGGGAGAGATTCTTTCCAGACTTCTCTGGAGAAAGGACAGGAAAGCAGAAGATGGTCAATATTTTCTTCATCACACTTGCACAGGGAGCATCTTGAGGGACCTTCCAAGCCTCTCTTTCTTAGGTTATCCATTGTTAGGATACTTCTGTGCACCACATTCTAGCAAAACAGATCAACTTTCGGGATGGACAGGGTGGACCAAACGAACTTCCATTGGATCGGGTTTGGAGCTGCATGAGGAACCGTCATTATGGATCGGTAACCTTCAACCGCTGTGAAACTTCCAGTTTTTGATCCCCAACCTCTCTTATCACAGGTAGCTTGATTTAGAGGGGCTTTGCCTTGCAGGAGCTTGGACAGAAGCTTTGCCTCATCTTCTAGCACGCTGGGGAGGTCACCAAACTTCCAATCTATCCAGCAGTTTTCATTGTCCCAAGCAGAAAGGACCCAAAGAGTGAAGGCATGCTGATCCTTGAGCCACTGTTTTATATTCTGAATTTCAAAGTTTTGCCCCAAAGGATCTTCCTCGAGGATTGAATCTTCCCAAACTTTTATTTTTTTTCCGTTACCAGGTATCCAATACAAGGAGGATCTGAAGTGATCCAGGGCTTTGAGACAGAGCTTATAGATTGGAGAGCCATTTTTGCTGGGAGGATTTTTGTCTAGGCAGCGAATTCTCTGGCTGGAGAAATATTTTTTCCACATAACCTTTTTGCTCCAGCTAGATTTCCCGGAGACAAGCTGCCAGAGAAGTTTGATTCCCATAGCTAAATTCTGAGCATGAATAATTCTAACTTGGAGGCCTCCTTCTCTGTAGGGTCTTTGAACTTTGTCCCAGCTAACAAGATGCAGCTTTTTCACATTTCCTTTCCCACCTTCCCATAGGAATTTTTTGAAGAGACTTTCAATCTTGCTGATGACAGAAGAAGGGGCCAGCAAAATAGATGATTGATAAATAGGGATACTGGACAGAACAGATTTCAGCAGAACAAGTTTTCCAGCTAGGGTGAGCCAGCTCACCCCCCACCTTTGGATCTTTGCTTTTAATTTTTCCACGATAGGGCTCCAGTTCTTTGTTTTGATAGCAGATTTAAAAATCGGGACACCAAGATATGTGAAGGAGTCCCAGTTCTGCAAGCTTTCCATTTCCAGTACTCTAGAGGTTCTTCCTATATCTGCCACAGAGCAGTTCCAACAGTATATTTTTCTTTTTTGCAAGTTAATATTGCTTCCTGAGATATGAATATAGATATCTAGTTCCTTCTTGAAGTGCTTTGCAGAGTGAACACC
>LPNX010746991.1:0-44442 GCA_001517045.1 Pseudotsuga menziesii | reverse complement strand
TGGGCCGGAATCTTGAAAAATTGGAGGCACCAATCTCCTTCGGGATCAAGGCCAGGAAAGAGGAGTTTGTGCTCCCGCCCAGCTTATGGTGGTTTTGAGAGTTCCTAACCATGTTCAGCAGATCGTATTTGATGATATCCCAACATCTGGAGAAAAATCTAGCTGTGAAACCATCTGATCTAGGGACACTGTCAGGTTTCATGTGGTCCAGGGCAGATTTTAGTTCTTTCATAGTAACGGAAGTAGCAAGAGTATTATTGTCAGAGGCTTGGACTAAATTGGGGACCAAAGAGAGGGGGTAAGCATTGGTATCAAGGAGATCAGCAGTAGGAGCAGTGTAGAGGTCTTGGAAGTGGGAAACGGCATCCTGTTTAATGCCTTCAAAATCTTTAACCAGGTTGCCTTGATGAGTAATTTCCTTCACAGTTTTGAAGTTTTTCTTAGCTTCAGCTTGTTTATGAAAGAAAGAGGTGTTTTTGTCACCGCTTGCTAGCCAGAGGCTTCGAGATTTTTGACGCCAATACTCTTCTTAGACTCTTTAGGCTTTATAATAATCTTTCTGAAAGATACTTTCTTTCCATATTATACTTTCAGTGATAGGGACAGATTCCATGAGAATTTGATGGTTTTCCAAGGCATCTTGGGCATCTTTCCTGCAAGAGATCGGGGAGGGGAGAGACTTGGCCCAGTTCTTGAGGTCATGTTTTAGCCTTCTAAGATTTACTTCCTAAATAAAGGAAGGGTTTCCAGTGACCTTTTTGCTCCAGGAGTTAGAGACAATGAGGTCGAAGCCCTCTTGATGGATCCAAAGGGGACTGAACCTAAAAGGGATGGGACCCAGATTTTCCTCAACAGAGAGCTCAAGGAGGATTGGTTTATGATCGAAAATACAGTTAGGAAGGATTTTGGACAAAGCATGAAGCCCCAGGTTGAGGAAGGAGGAATGGACTAGAAATCTGTCTAGACAGGCCGCTATGTGCCCTGGCCCTATTCTTTTATTAGTCCAAGTAAAGTTGCCATTGGAAGGTTTTATGTCGACTAGATCCCATCCTAAGATGGTGTCTTCAACCCATTCCTGAGAAGGATCATGGACTATGGATCCACCTTTTTTCTCATTTGCAGCCAGAGTGACATTTAGATCTCCTGCAATGATAATGTTCTCTGGACTATGGAGGCTTAAGAACTAATCAATAGAATCCCAGCAAGATTTTTTTTCAGCTAACAGGGTTGGAACATAAAGATTAAACAAACTTACTTGATGACCTGAATCTTTGTGGACGAGGTTGGTGTAGATCCAGTGCGTAGTGATGTGATCGGATATTAGCTCATACTTGGAGGAGTCCCAGAAGGTGGCTAGACCTCCTGAGGCTCCCCTGGAGCTGACAGCTTTCCCCGGGCCTTTTTTCCAGAATAAATTTCCTGCATGGAGGGCCGAGCCATCCTCCATTTTTGTCTCCTGGACGAGTAGGATCTCTGGCTTATTGATTCTTACTAGGTCTTTTATTGCTTCAACTTTCTGCGGACTGCCAAGACCTCTACAGTTCCAGGAGATGTATCGCATTATTTACTTTTGGAGGGGACGACCCCTTTCGAGGGCTGGCCTTGCTTGGATCTCGTGTTCATAATAGTTTTAAGAGTTGGCTGGGAGCCTTGCAGAATATCTGCATAAGACCTTTCCTCCCTTTGCTTTTTGTTGGATTTTCAGCCCCTTGGCTTCTTGATAGGGGTTGCATACGAACTTCTGGACTCTGTGGATCCTTCATCAGAGTCTCCCCTTGGATCAGAGTCCATGGCTGATGGTTCCGCTTCTGCATCTCGAGAATCTCCACAGATGGGAGAGCTTCTAACTAATGGGATAGCAGGTTCTGGCTGGATTTCTCCTGGCTCCAATGAATTAACACCTTGACTGTCTTGCGTTTCCATTGGGGTTGCAGTTTTAGTGGGCGAGGAATCTTGAATAACAATAACCGGAGATACTTCTGGGCCATTCGCAGTCGAGGGACTTGCTCCTCGGCCCATAGTGTCTTGTTGCTGAGTAATCTCTTGAGTCTGGACGGGATCCTTCGGAGGGGCTTTGGGGTCTGATTTCTGAGCATTACTGGGAGCTTTTTTTTCGATTGGCTTGCCGGGGACCTTGCCTTTTTTTACCCTCTTCCAACCTTCACCTTCTTCTGCCGTCTGGGTTTTTGGGCAGTTGCGTTGGAAATGGCCATGTTCATGGCAAAGCCGACACTTAAACGGAAGATGTTCATAATCGAGTTTTTGGAAATGAGTCCATGATCCTACCGAGAGTTTGACGGCTTCTGGGAGCCCCGCCTCCAGATCAACTTCCACACATATTCTAGCACATGAGTACTGGCCTTTGTGCTTTGCTTTGTCAATGAATCGGCCTAGGGCATTTCCTATTTTTTCCAGGGCTTGAAAGTTCCAGCAATGGATCGACAGATTGGGAAGCCATACCCAAACCGGTACCTCTTTCGGGACATCAACTGTAGGATCAAAGTCTGGATTCCACCTGTTTAGGTAAAGTCCTTGGGAACCCATGAAATAGGGGCCACTTCGGAAGATAATATCACGATCCTCTTTTGAGATGAATTCGAAGACGAAGAATCCTCTGCCAACCGGATAGCAGGTGACACTATTCTTCAGATGAGGCCTCCAATTACGCTGAATCCAGTCATCCGTGGTTTTGGGAGAGGGCCAAAGCCCCATGAACTGGAAAACCAGACCTCTTTCAGCTAGTGCCAGGGCGATTTTGATGGATTGCTCCTCTGGCAAGGCAATTTCTGGAATTGAATCTAGTTTCTTAACAAATTTCGGGGCCTTTTTTTATGCCAGTTTCAACCCAGGCGGGGCTAACAGCCTCCGAAAGGCTTCAATCGAAGAAAGGGGGGAGGAGGGAGTGGATACCCCCCCCCTAGAGAAGCCATGGCGGTGGACTAAGCAATGCGATTCAAGGCGAAACCCTAGAGGAGGGCAGCGACCACGAGCCGATCTCAATCCGACGCTCTCAAAAGCACGATCTCGCAACCTAGCAAAATCTCAACCCGTCGCTCTCCTAGATACATTTCCCCTTGTTCTTATATGTCTTTTGTTATATACATAGGTAAAGGGGATTTCTTTCTTAACATACAAATATTCATCCTAACATCAGTCTCCACAAATTGTAACAATTTAGAGGCCAAAATCTAGCCTTTTTGTTGGACCTTGATTCCTTGATTTTATTAATGTTGGGTTGGAAGTCCGTCAAAATCCATTATGATTTTGTGATTTATCATGTTTTTCCAACGATGAGAATTATATCTTCGTTAATATATTCGTTGGTGTCCTTACTTGGAATCGGAATCAAGCCAAATTTGGTCACCACTATTTTTTTACCACGATATGTGGTCGTACATGTACCAAAGGTGCAAAAATATGAAATATGCATTATTGACAATGACCAGTGGGAAGCTTGAGCAAGTTAAAAATAATGATGGACTTAGGGGAGAAATAAATAAAACCTCAAAATCAAGGTTTTCCTGTTTCTAATACCCTGGCCTCGAAAGTCGGAAATACTATCTTCGACATTTCCTTATTTGAAAATAGAAAACTTCATAGATCGGAAATGTCGCAAATCGGATCTTGCGCAATCAAAAATCAGAACATATGGTGTTCCTTAATGGAAAACATAGGACATAGGATTTTCAAAATCCCAAATATCGGAAATCGAAAATAGGGACATCCGCAGTTTCTGATTTGATTTTTAGTTGATGTTTAAATCAACACATTAAATTGCAAAAAAATAGAATCTTTCCAAAACTACAAACGTATCCAACTTGCACACAACCTATGTTCTGATTTCTGATTTCCATGAACAACAGAAGGAATTGGAGAATGCCAAACGAGAGTTAGCAGAAACACAACAGAGGCATGAACAACAGATTGGCCAGTTGAAACAAGAACATGAAGACGAAATAGAGGAATGAGAAAATAACGCTGAAGAAACCAAGCAGTAGCTTCAGAATGCATAGGTTGTGAATCAACAACAAGTAGAGAAAATTGCTCTTATCAATCAAGAACTGAAAGATGTCCATTTAGCCTTGCTTTTTTCGATTTCCCAAATTCCCATTTCTGACATTTCGAATTCCAAACTAAATTATGATAATTTTTTCCATTATTTTAATAAATAGAAAATAACTCTCTAACATCCATATTATAAAAACCTTCCCCATTTTCTTAAAAAAAACAAATTCAAAATCAATCTCAATAAATCTTATCAACTATAAACATTGTTCCCATGGATAACAGTTATATATAAAAAAATACATAATTAGGTATTGGGCTTATCATACAAATAGTTATATATAAGAGTAACTAATACATAATTAGAAATCAAGCTAGCATGCCATGGTAATCCTACTTATGTTCTCGAGCACAAATTTCATATACCCACAAATTCCATTTTACTATTTTCAATTGCCCAATTTCCAATTTTCAAAAATTTCGATTCCGAAATCCTATGTCCTATGTTTTCCAACAAGATACACCGTATGTTCCAATTTCCAATTCCCCTATTCCAATTTGTTAAATTTTCGATCTCGAAAGTTTGGTCTTTTCAAATAAACAAAAGCCAAAGTTCCTATTTCCAATTTTCCACCCGAAACCGATAAAACTTCAGTTTTGTTAAAGGTGTTTCGTTGTTTCGTTTCGTAATCTTTTCTCTTTCCTATGTGTTCAAATACGAACATGTCGATGTTCCTATTTCCGAATTCCAACATTTCGGAATCCGAAAATCTATGTCCTATGTTTTCCAATAAGGAGCACCATATGTTCCGATTTTCAATTCCCCAATTTAGGATTTGCAAATAAGGAACGCCATATTTTCCGATTTTCAATTCCCCAATTTAGGATTTGCAAATAAGGAACGCCATATTTTCCGATTTTGCGACATTTCATATTGCAGAAATCCTAAGTCCTATGTCTTTCAATAACCGTCATTTCCGATTCTGAAAATATTACGTGTGAAAATAACAAACATGTTATGTCCCGATTTTCGATTTTGCGACATATACACAAATCATATGTGTTCAAATACAATTCCTTGATATCGAATCATATTCAAACTTGATATTTAGTAACATAAATAATTATTATTGGATATTTATTAACTTCACGTATATTAGATCTTTAACTTTAGCTTTATTAAGAAAAACAATATATTTACATATATTAGATCTTTAAACTTCATATTAATTTTTTTTGCAAGTCTGCATTGCTATTAATCAACTATACAAAATATTACATAAAATCAAGAATTCTGATCAAGTGAAAATAGCGGTCTAAAAACCACTCTAATCCGTTAAAAGAAAAAAAATCTACAGTTGAATTGTACTGATCATAAAAAGCATACAAATAATGAACGTTAATGCTGCCTAGGTAAATTTTAAATAAAATTACAGACATGTTCAAAAGAGCCACAATAACCCATGTGATATATGGGGAGCTACGTACAAAATTAATATGAACAAATGTTTACGAAGAGACCTTGAAAACTAAAAAACAACATAAAATTAGAAGTAAACAAAAGGAAGCAAAATAGAAAAAAATGAAACAGAAACAAGATCATGAGTTAGCATCGCTGGTAGTGACAGTCTGATCCTGCGTGTCCTGCTTTTCCTCAACCATAGGAAAAGGCCCAAAGAGTTCCTCATCTGAAGATGGTAGACTGCGCTTCAGTGGTAGAACAACCACTTTCTCGACAGAGGCATTCTCTTTCCCCACAGAAGGATCTGTTGTGCCCACAGAAGCATCCACTTTCCCCACAGAAGCATCATATTCGAGACCTCCTTTGAAAAGATGGCTAATTGTAACAAGCACTATAGATACAACAGGTATCATAGGATTCGGGTCGACATTCGTTTATGGATCCATAGAGACATTGCCGCTACCTCCATCACCCAATGAGTCAACTCCCACGGATAACTTTTTCCACATGGCCATCATATCTCTGTCCATGATGACCATATCTAAGTCCAACATTTTCGATGTAGGCTTTGAAATCGCCAACTTACTATTATTCCATCTACCTAGAATTTCCTCCATGAGGGACCCCATCATGTCTTTAATGATCCAATAGTGATTCGGGATTCCCCCATCAATATCATGAGCAAGATTCTCATTTACCAGCCTCCTTTCCCAGTTATCTATTATGGACTGAACTTGCGGAGAAATATCATTGTTGTAACCATCTACCTTTGTCAAGTGTGCCCCTCGTTGCACACGACTGTGACCACTTCCAGCATGACGAGACGTGGCACGCTGCTTGGACATAGTATGATGGTTCATATGCAAAACAAAACAGAGCAAAGGCAGGCAGAACGGTTCTGCAACAAAATTAGGGAAGAACAAGAATGGCCCAAAACCCAATCAGTTAGCCAAGAAATAGCTAAATGAAATTAGGGAGAAATATTCATCACCACGCTAAAACCAACATGAGGCCATTAATGGGTAAAAAATATTGCTGTACCACTTCCAGTTACTGACCAAGCAAAATTGTACTGTAACCACATAATGAAATGACCGCTACGTCAAATCATCCATTACCTCAGTAGCAACAGTGTCGTCCATTGAAGCTGATATGTGCTGAAAGATATTCATCGACGGCGACTAATTAATGTCGTCTCGGACAAAATGGAAGTAGAGAAAGAGGATAGACGTCACTACCGAATCAACTGTAATCCCAACACTAAAAGGCATATAATAACAATAAAATTTAATCATGACCGGGTTGTATCTAAACTCAGCAATTGAAACTGCTGCAGCAATGAAAGTGCCACTCTTCATGATAGATGTCACTACCGAATCAACTGTAATCACAGCATTAAAACTCAATTCATGACCAAGTTGGCCAGCCTGGACAACAAGACTTGCTTCATTAATGCGTAATGAGTGCAGGATAGATGACAGAAACAAGTACAACGTTAATCTGCCACAATATACTTGTTTGTTCCTTGCTTGCCAATTTGAGTCTCATCATTTGCATCCAGGGTTAAACTTCATATTTATTAATAGAAATAATTGTTATTATTCAATCTATAAACCTCATAAAATTGTTTCTTACAAATTTTCTATATAAATTAAAAATTATAATTCTTTAAAAATATTATATTTTAAATGACTTTTTAACTCATTTCTCCAAATAATATTAAATCATATAATTTCCAATATATATAAACATATTTAAAACACATTATATATATTATGAATATTTTATTTTATAATATTTATTCCCAATTTTCGAAACACGATACCAAATTTCCGAAATCGGATATCGATAACCGGAAATTCTAGTTTTTCTTAGGGTTATTAGGGCTATCGGCAATTTTTGATTCACGATAATTAAATCCAAAATATCGGAAATCCAAGAAATCAATAAACATTACAAATAAAAAAACGATCTTTCCGCTTTCTAATATCCGAAATATCCAAAATCGAAAATCGCAAATCTAGGAAATTATTTCAACAAAAACCAGCTTAATGTCCAGTTTCCAATATCCAAAAGACACAAAGGTTGGGTTGTGGAAAGACACGATATTTTTACACTCTCTAAAACACTGTGCAATATCGGGCATACCCCAAATAACCTTAACAAAATTGAAATTTCAAGTTTCCGATACCTAGAAATTGGATATCCGAAATGTCGAAAAAAGGAAATTGGGGAATAAGAAAAAAAATTAACAAAGTATCACAGATATTTTTGTCATATTTTTTATTTCCGATTTTTTGTGATATTTTGTCATATTTCCATAATCGAAAATCGGGAATCCAACAAATTATTTCAACAAAATCTTGAGTATTCGGTTTTTAAAATCTGAAATATCGGAAATTGGGGATACCCCAAATAACCTTAACAAAAAATAGAATTTCCAGTTTCTGATACCCAAAAATTGGAAATTAGAAATAGAAAATGGGAAATCTTTAAATAACAAAAAAAAATCATTATAAAATGAAATGACAAAATACCTATTATTTAATATATATATATTGACCAATTAAATAATTTACTTCGACCACCCACTTAAATCATAGGTTTTTATTATTATTATAGTTTGATTAAGGTTTCTGGTATCCAAAATATCAGAAATCGTAAATCAAGGATACCCCAAATAACCTTAACAAAAAATGGAATTTCCGGTTTTCGATACCCGAAAATCGGAAATCGGAAATAGAAAATGGGCAATCTTTAAATAATAAAAAACATCTTTATAAAATGAAGGGACCTAGGCAAAGTGTATTTCATTAACATATTCCCCAACAAGTTGCAAAGTTAAAATTACTTTGAGCATAAACTGAAAAAGATTGAAAAATAACTCACTCCTAAACAAGATAACTAATAATGTCAAGATAGAACTATTACATAATATAACAGATAAAATAAAATGACCAATTAATGTACAAATATGCAAATCAAAATTACTTCTTTCAACCTAATTTAGACAAACTTAGCAAATAAAACTGCAAAGAACAATATCCAAGTGTTAAAGATACACAAATTGCAAAAAACATTGTTTCTTGGACTTACACAATAAGTCCAAATTCACCTAGAAATTTGTTGCATACGTAAATATTTGCAAATACTACCAAAATGTGCAATTACACAAATAAATAGTTTCTAGCTTTGCTTAAGGGAAGAACACCATTTAGCAAATAAATCTAGAATGTCATCAACTTCCTAAAAATGAGCATTCCTCAACTGGATTCCGTTCTTGCAAATTTGGGAGGAAATTTCTTCCCTTCTGATTTTTTTCCATTCTTTGATGAACAACTTTATCCGATCTATAGAGGCATGGGGAACTTCTATCCATCTCTCGATCTCTTGCACCATTAACTGACTAATTTGTTGGATCAACTCTTTGGTATCATCAAACTACTTTTCCACTTCTTCCAAATGAACTTTAGGGAAAAGTTCCTCACTGAGAGGTTCCAAAACAAGTAAACTCAAAAAGGTTAGAAAATTATTTGAAGCAGACCACCTGTTTTCACAAACCTTTTGTCCTACATTGACTACAGCTTCAACTGAATCGCACATAGCCTCCCATGTCTCAATGGAAACTTCAATTTTTTTCAGCTCTAACTTGTCTAAGATTCGCAAACCATCATGTATTTCCTTAATATGCTTTTTCCAACCTCTTACTTGCTCTAAAGCAGTGGATGTTTCTCTCATCCGATGATGGTGATTCTCAAGAGTTTCAGAATGCTTGATAAACTTGTTGTACAGGCCTTGCATCTCATCAAAACAACTATACAAATCTATCACAGCTTGTTGAAATTCTTCGTGTATTTTACAGAGTACATGTTTAAAATCCTCAGGTCTCACATCGACAAAAGAGAAGCCCTTTGAGGCTAAATGGACATCTTTTATTTCTTGATTGACAAGAGAAATTTGCTCTGCTTGTTGCCGATTCATAGCCTCTTCATTCTGAAGCTGCTGCTTGGCTTCTTCAACTTTCTTTTTCCATTCCTCTATTTTGTCTTCATGTTCTTGTTTCAACTGGCCAATCTGTTGTTCATGCCTCTGTTGTGTTTCTGCTAACTCTTGTTTGGCTTCTCCAATTCCTTATGTTTTTCACCAAGAGCCAAACTTAATTGTGAAGCTGATTGAAAATTAGCTCCAACAAAAACTCCCATGGCAGCTGATGTCTCCATTGCCCCTTGCTGCATATCACTTGTGTCTGCCTTCCATATGACCTGACCAATGGCAGGCACATTTTTGGTTGATATTTCTATGGCTCTCTTGGATCCCCTTTTAACCACAACTTTATCCTTTTTACTCCAATAATATTTGCCAAAGGATCATTAGAGGAAATTTGGGGTCTAAAATGGGCCTTATAAGAAAACGTGCCAAAATAAGTTTTTGTGAGTTGGAATTCAAGAACCAATAGAATTTCAATAAAATAAGTCAACCATAATGGTTGAATTGACATATTTGTCATTAAAAAAACCTACTTTTTTTGTTCATATTTTCGACATATCTCATTGTGTTTTTACTCAAATTTCGATCGGGAGAGCTCGTTGGATGTGGAATTTGATTCCACATCCAACGAGTACCCACACTGCATACTTTTGACGGACCCAGCTACCCCAAAAATAAGAAATACCTGGAAAAAAATGATTTTCAGGTATTTCTTGTTTTTGGGGTAGCGGGGTCCATCAAAAGTATGCAGTGTGGGTACTCGTTGGATGTGGAATCAAATTCCGCATCCAACTAGTTCTCCCGATCGAAATTTGAGTAAAAACACAGGGAGATATGTCGAAAATACGAACACAAAAAGTAGTTTTTTTCTTTCTTCCTCCAAAATTAATCAATATTATTTTATTATTTTAACTATTATTTTGTTATTTTAACTATTAATTTATTATTTTAACTATTATTTTATTATTTTCCTTAGGAGGCCCATTTTAGACCCCAAAATTCCTCTAATGACCACTACATCTTCTCCAAAATCTACGATAACTTCAGAAGATGAAATGCTTTGCTGGTGGATGGTAACCAAAGGATCAGTTTGGGTTGGGTTTAAAGAAATTTTTATGCTGGGAGGGAGAATATTCATAGGAGAAGAAACAAAGGTAAAGGCGAGTGATGTAAAAGAATCATATATAGGAAAATCCCCTTTTGAGGAAGAGTCATACAGACAGAAGGAATGTCGTCCTGAAAAATATAGGGAATTGGGGATGTAGTGATAGGCTGAGATGGTGAAAAGGAAGAAGGATAACTATGAATATGTGAGTCAACTAAATAGGTGAACATGCTAATAGTAGCTCCCATTATTGATGAAAATTTTACCTCAGGAAAACAATGCTGGAAAGATGATGTACCTAACATACAGAAAACCTTTGGATATTGGGGATAGATGACACAACGGTAGTCATAACAGCCTCAACGTCTTCTTCCATGTCTGTATCATGATTCTCAATCTAAGCTGACGATAAATAAATTACCTTTTGTACAGAAGGTTCTTGCACAAGTGTATATGGGATCGAACGTTCTTGAACAAGTCTCTCCTCTTTCTTGCAAATTGAGATCGAAGAAATGGGATTTTCTTTTTTCTGTGCTTCTGGCAGTTGAGTCTATTCAGAAAATGCTACAATCTTCTCTCTTTTACGATTTAATTCAGTTAACTCTGCCTTAGTTTGTAGTTGAGACCCGAATTTTTCAAAATTTATTTTGAGTTCTACCCCTTTCTCCGACATATCTTCCATTGTTGTAAGAGAGGGGATCGATGGGCCTTCAAGAACACCTTTTCCCTTGTTCTTAGGTTGAGCAGCAATAGCAGCAGCAGACCTTGCTGCATGTTTTCTCGCTTCTTCTTCTATCTTCTGCTTCTCAAGATCTTCTTTTATTCCGAGTTTATCTTCTCTTTCTCGCAGAGTTATTCTCTTAAGATGGTTTTGAAACAGGTATAGATGAGACTTTATTTCTGGATCAGTGATTTTACCAATCGCCTCTTGAAAAGTGGTATTTGCTCGGAACATGGAATCATCGGGCTCATTTTTATGAACGTGTTGAAATTTGACATGCTCATGAGCAAATAGGTTAGCCAAATATGCCACTGGGTCATGCATTCTTTTTTGTGCCTCCCCCAAACTCATAAAAGAAATCTCTTTTCCCAACAAGGACACATGAACATGATTATGTACCGTAAGATTGCCAAGATTCATAGGAAATTTGGGCCAAGCCTTCTTCTTATGTTTGATCAACCTAGAGAAAGCGCCATCAATCATAGTATGATAGGAAAATTCTTGAAGCACCCTTCAGTCTAGAACTATTCTGGGAAGCAGGTGCACTATATTGTTGCCCCAAATCCTTATGTAAGAGAAATATTCTCCTACATACCAGTTGCCATACACTGAAATGAGTTTCGTAGCTTTTTGAGAGATAGCTTTTTGAGAGAATGTAGGAGCATTAGCTTTAAAAATTTTGTAGTACATTGACCTGAGAAACAGGTCACGGAGCTCATATACACGAGGTATGAAATTGTCATCCCACATATTAGCGCAATATATATGAATAGGTGGACATTTCTCACTCCAATTCCAATTTAGCTCTGGGAAACAAGAACACGCATAGAATGCATCCATAACGAAGCCTGACATGTAGAAAGATGGTTTATGGTTGGCCAGGGTTCTCTGATATTTTTCAATTTGCTCTCGCAAATTGCAAAACAGAATTTGCGCCCAGTTGAAGGAATCACCTGTAAGCAAAACATGGTTCGCCATAGGGACCCATTTCGCTTTGAATAAGGAACAGTTGGGTAATCCAAATAACCTGCAAAACATGGTGGCCAACAACGAGAAAGGATCTCTGAACCAAGAAACTGGATATGTCGAAAGTGAAATGAGAATCACTAGTGTTGGGTCTTCCAGCCAAGATTTCACCACTTCTTCGTTATTCAATTTGGCAAGGGTTTCGTCGAAAAATTTCGGCGAGAAAAGCTGCTTGGGAGTTGCCAAAGCATAAGCCCTAGAAAACACATCTGGATTAAACGAAGAAATAGAGACATTCTCAATATCATTAAACATTTGTTGGTTAAGGTCGGCGTGGTCCAATGCCCACTTAACAGGGACGGTAAGGCATAAAAGGAGGTCTCACCGCAACACAATGGAGCTGAGACTTGCTTATGTGCATGTAAAAAGGTTGGTCATGAGCAACAGAGGAAAAATAATCATTGTAAAAAATGGCATAAATTCTGGACCAGTCCACACATGAGGAGTCAGACACATACCCATTGGTGTCAGTGAAAACATCGGCATTGGGATCTTTGATTTTCTGCTTTTAAAGAGTTGTTTTAGATCTGGTATTCCTAGTCGTAGCAGATACCTTCTTTGATTGAATTTTAGCAACCATGTCTAAAAACGACGAGAGTTTAAATTTACCAGAAAAAACGGTCAAGGAGTGAAAACTTACAGGTCAAAATCATGAGTCTAAGCGCTAGGACACAGAGGACATGCACAGTAAAAAAACCTTAGGCAGAGTGAAAAATCCTAAGTTCGATTCTTTAAAAATCCAACTAAAACGGCCAAAATAATCTTGACCATAAATTTCGTATGGATCAACGAACAAGATCAAACAAACACCATAAGATAAAAAAAATTTGAAAATATTTACACTTTCAATTTGCGAAATCGATAACCCGATATCGGGAAACAAACATTTAGTTGAAAATTTAAGTTTGTTTTTGGTTTCCGAGATCCGCAACATCGTAAATCGCAAGTTGGGAAAGCAAAGAAAATTATTAAGTAAAACCGTGAAGTAAATATTCGACAAACAAACTTGTGTGATACTCGAAAATCGGAAGTTCCACTTCACGAAAGTAGATACAGTCGGAATCCCACATTCTATTTTCTCGATTTCTTAATTTTCGATTTCCAATTCTTGGAAATCGGGAAATTATATACATTTGAAAATTAGATAGCTCCAAAAAATGACGAGTTGTAAAATTCAAAAATTGCAATCAAGAAAGATGGGTTGTAAAGCAAGTTAAAATTTATTACAAAAGTCAATAAATCGAAAGATAAATTTTATTTAGTAAAAAATGTCTTGACCTAAAATTTCAAAACTCAGTATTAATTTCCAGGCTCCCAAGGTAAGTCACAAAAGTTGGGTTGCGGAAAGACACAATATTTTTACCCTCTCGACGTTTTTTTACACCTCTCAGTGCAAATGCTATTTTATATACGTTTAAAATAAAAATTAACTAGTATACGAATCTCATACCAAAGTCTAGGAAATATTTAAATTGATATATAGTATAATATTCATTTGGTTTATATCTTTGAAAATCTCTTATATCTAATTTATACTGGTATACAAATTCCATAAATTCCATATTATAGTGAGGATATATCTTAAATATGAAATAGATTTAGATTTAGATTTATTAAATAATATAAATTTATTTAATACCAAAGATATATACCAAACTTGCTATGAGCTTTTTTATATGTCAATATAAATCCATTCAAAAATATATAAAACCTTAGTTTAAGATTTATATAAATTCAGAAATTTATATAAATCCATCACACCAAAGATATTATGCCAATATAAATCCATCCAAGGATACATACCGACCTTGGTTCAGGATATATATAAATCCATGCCATATCACGGACATGCGCAACCTATTAATGGATTAATGTGGAATGGATTTACACGAGAATATAAATACAAATAAATCCATTCTAGATATAGCAACATGTGGGATATATGCCAACCTTGGTATGGGATTTTATATATATTAGTATAAACCTATCTTATACACATCCATCTCATACCAAGTTCGGTATGTATCTTTAATATAGGTTTTATGATATATATAAATTTCATAACAGAGATTTATATCGGTATATATACCAAGTAATGGTGGTGATGGTGGAGGGTGTAGAAGTAATAGGAGTTGTGGTGATGCTAAGAGGTATGCCAAAAAAAATGGAAATTGAGGTGATATGACATATATTTTATTATTTTTTAATATGGCAATATTAAATTACATATAAAATGAATGTTGTTGTTTAAATTCAATTTTAATGTTGTTTAAATTCGATTTTATGCTGAAATTAAAACTTTGTAGGGTGGATAATGTTAGTGAAATCTTGGAAGCCACATTTGTGTTCATTAAATTCCTTTCTAATGCATTTATTTGTTGCTCAAAGTATAAACTATAACATATCCTAAGGTTATTTATATTTTTGTTGTGGTCTACTTTGGTTGAATACTTGACATATCACTAAGGCGACCTAGGTTCAAGATCACAACCAGAATTTTTGGGTTTAAAGGAATATTTTTTTAGGTGTAATTTCAGATGTCTTAATTTTTATTAATATAAAAGCTAATAATTAAAGCAATGGTAGTTGGAATAGTTTACTTGGTTAGAGCGTGTGGCTATTAACCATAAGGTCGAAGGTTCAAGCCCTTCTTCGAAAATCGTGTTGGTTTGGACATCATCTATGGATTGGGTTCGAAGACTTTGACTTCCACAATTGATCTAAACTAGATTGAATCAGTATACGATGGAGGTCCAAAATTTTGCTAAGCCATTGATCAATTTATATTGTCAATGGGAAACGTCTAAGCCCCGCAAAGAACATTATCGAATAAGAACCTTTAGGATCGAGAACTCATTTATCTACAATACTTGAATCATTATAAACTTGTTAAAATTGACCAAACATATTTATTGGAAATGAACAATGATTAAACACCTTTGGTGCTTGTTTCAATTATAATAAAAATTTATCAAAACTTCAAGACAATTTTCTCTGTAAAATATTATGACCCAAGAAAAAGGAGAGGATGACACTCTCAAATTAGACATACAAGTACCTTGAGGCCCCATGACACATAGTTCGAGTGTGTTATGATCAAAATTTTGAAGAGTATAAGCAATGCTAGAAAATATTCAAAGTTGTTTAAGAAACCACACAAAATACATCCAAACCATGCATTTAAGAACTTTATTGACATGAAACAAGGAGTTATTTTTGCAAATGAGGCATGGTATGAGAATAAGCTGTTGGAAAATGAGGAGATCACAAAGAGAAAATGGGAGTAACTAAACAAGGGGCACATTTGACCTTGCTTGTCACCATGTAAATCAACAATGGTTTCTTATTCCAAAAAAGGATGGAAAATACAAATTATGCATGGATTAACAATTGTTGAATATAATCATCAATGAGAACCAATATTTGTTTTTTCATGTTGATAATGTGATAAATTAAAGTTTGAAGTTGAAGTGTTTTAGTGATATTGATTTGAAGTCTAGATACCGCCAAAATTGTATGAAGACAAAAGCTACGTGGACAACAACATTTAACACTACAACAATACCTTGTCATTAGCATCCCTTTTAGCTTCCTTTTTTAATTCTATTTATGAAAATTCAGAGTTATTTCACGTGATGGCGCTAAAGTCGACATTATTTCCAGCACCGGATTTAGCACTAGGTTTAGCGCCAAGTTAGGCACCTGATTCAATGTCAGGTTTAGTGCCAGGTTTAGTGTCGATTTTATCTTTAGAGACATATTTAGTCACATGTTTAGTGACAGGTTTCATGAGTGACTAAATAAGAAGGAAACTTTTCAAAAATAAATCAAAGTAATATAAAAGGTTAAAAATAAGCCACTTGTCTCAACCCTCATGACTTTTATGTAATTTCAATTATTTCAATTAAAATCCAGAATTTTCCCTCATAAAATCACCTCAAAACCTACTCTTACATTTGTTTCTCATTTCCTCTCTTTCTCTTTTATATTCTCCACCCTTTTGATTTCTCCATTAAGGTTTCCTCTCTTAGGTTTTCATCCTCATGGAGAATAGGGTTTTGGTTTCATGGAGGAACCTCCATGATGAAGGTAATGGATTATCCTTCCCTTTTCCTCCTTCCTTCCTTGTTTTTCCTTTATTTATTTACTAATGTTTATTATTGAATTTTTGTTGTAGGATTAGGGTTTCATGCAAGGAGGAGAAGGTTTCACCAAAGAACCTCCATAATGAAGGTAATATCTTCTCACTTCTCTTATCCTCCTCCCTTCCTATTTTATTTTCATTTTTATTTATTTATTTCTAATGTTTATTGTTATTTTGTTGTTGCAAGTTTATAGTTTCATGGTGGAACCTCCATAAGGAAGGTACTGGATTCTCCCTTCCCTCTTCATTTTTCCTTCCTCTTTTGCTTTGATTTTTTTGTTTGTCGATTTTCTAGTGTTTATTGCTTTTTGCTTGTTGCAGGTTTAATGGAGAAAGAAGAAAAAAATGTCATTTTGGGGGTTTTCTTTAATGAAAAGATCTAGTTCATGGATATGGATTAAGTAATACCCTTCCATTAATGTAAGGAGATCCAGGTTTGAATCTTTGCACCCATCTATCTCTTATTACTTTTTTATTTGTATTTTCTTGTTTTCGTGCTTAGGTTAGGTTATTTCAATTCAAAACTGCACTTTTAAATGTATATTTTTGTCGAAATGTAGCCCAAGTAGAGTTATTTCCTTTTGGAAAGTGATTTGGGTTCAAATATCAACACTCCCCTAATCTTTTCTATTTCTATTTTCACTTTTTACCATTTTCCATTTATGTTTTCGTAAGTTATAATTTTCCCTAGGTTAGTTTAGTTTTAGTTCAAATTTGCACTTCTAATCAAAGTTTTTTTTACAATGTAGCTCAAGTAGAGCTCTTTCCTAATCCCAACATTTCCTTACCATTTTTTTCAAATCATACAATTTTTTTTCTATTTCCATAAATTTAATTTACAAATAGTTGGCACTAAATCAGGGACTGATCTTGGTACTAAATTAGTCAGTAATGTAGACACCTTTAGACATTCCATGTAAATGATTTTGATGCAACACCAAAGAACTAATGCATACCATGTTATATTTTCATAATATTATAGCAGTATATCTTAATTGTATTTATCAATAGGATCACTAGAAGATATACAAAGAAAAGAACAATAACACGAGTATTTTTATCCTGGGAAACCCAAATTGGAGAAAACCCAACAACCTTCATCTAGAGATGATAATTTTGAGATCAGAGTACAATGAAGAAGAAAGATAAAATATGGAAAGTCTTTCCAAAGATAGCAACCCTGAAAACAATCTTCTTCTGCAGTATATGTGAACTTCTCTCTCCCAAAAAATTGTGAACTTTTCTTGTGTTGCTACTATGTTGTTGTGTTGAATAATGAGGAGGGGGGGCTCCTATTTATACATATATTCCACTAATAATTTAACTCGGGCCGAATTCTCTTGGGGGAGCAATATAATTTATATTCTATAATTTATTTTATCTTTTCTATCATTGTTTGTTTTTATCCCCAAGGTCTACATTGTTCTTCTAGGGTTTGTATGATTGATTACAAGAAGTTCATCTCCCGTAGGAGGTACAATACAAGAACAATAAGAATAAATTCTGAAGTTGAACAAACTCCAACACTCCCTCTCAACAAGGAAGGTATTCTTCGATCTTCATCAGCATCACGATCATATGGGTTTCATCTATACACCTATACTGTCTCTATCATCTCTAAACGTACTAAAGGTTGTCTTTATGAATTTGTTCTATCCAGATGTCTGAGAGAAAATCTCTTGATACCTATCCATCTCTATTGTCGATGGAATACTTCCATGCTTGGCTAGAGATCTTGGATGATCAAATGTGTACGACCATTTACTACATATTTGTCTCATATGCCAATGGGGTAATCCCATACCTGGATGAGAACCTAAACAAGAAAATGTGCATGACCATCTACTGCATGTTCGTCTCATATACCAATGGGTTACTCCCATACCTGGATGAGAAGCTGAATGAGTAAATGTGCACGACCATCTACTTGATGTTCATCTCATCTGTCAATGGGTTACTCCCATACCTGGCTGAGAACCTGAACGAGTAGAGGTGTATGCGCAATCACATGACCATCTGCTACCTGTCCGACTCATCTTCTGATGGGATTTATCCCATACGATCCTGAGAACCTGGATGAGCATAGGCACATGTGTGAACCTGTCTATCTCATCTGTCAATGGGATTTCTCCCATACCTGGATGAGAACCTGGACGAGCAGAGGTACCTGGGAAAAAATATGGTAAATGTCTCTTAGTCATCTCTCCCTCTCAAGGAGGGATACGTTCTCTTCTACTCATTAGAGGAAATTTGAGGTCTAAAATGGGCCTCCTAAGGAAAATAATAAAATAATAAAATAAGATTTATTAATTTTGGAGGAAGAAAGAAAAAAACTATTATTTGTGTTCGTATTTTCAACATATCTCCTTGTGTTTTTACTCAAATATCAAGCGGGAGGACTCGTTGGATGCAGAATTAAATTATGCATCCAATCAGTACCCGCACTGCATACTTTTGACGGACCTCACTAGCCCAAATTTCCTCTAATGCCAAGTCTTCCGCAAAAGTATTCAAGCTTCATCCTAGGAAGAGGCTTGGTGTGAACATATGTAGTTTGATCGTATGTCGGAATATACTGGAGCTTGACCACACCTTTCTGCACCATATCATGTATGAAGTGATACTGAATCTCTATGTGCTTAGACTTGTCATGAAATACATGATTCACTAATATCTACACAACTCTGGTTATCACGATGAATCGCGGTTGGCTCTGGAAAATGGCCAAATAATCATGCAAGAAGTTTATAAATCCAAACTGCTTCTCGGGCTGCTGAACTAGCAACCATATACTCGGCCTCTGCAGTACTAAGAACTATTGAGTTTTGCTTCCTATTGTACTAGGAAATTACTACAAAACTCAAACTAAAACAACATCTTGAAGTGCTCTTCCTATCTGTAGTGAATCCAGACCAATATGAGTCTATAAACCCTTGAAATATCAAGTCACAATATAAATTCTATCATAGATAATATCCCACATTGACATGTAATTATCTAAGCACATTTTTTGCAGCAGTCTAGTGAATCTTCCTCGGTTCGCACGTGAACTGACTGAGGGAATTCACAACAAAACAAGCATTTGGTTTGGTGTTTTCTAGATACATCAAGGACCCAATCAAATGGTGATACATAATCGGATGGATCAAATTTGAATCTGAAGCAGAATCTCCTGGCTTCTTCAAATTTGCATCCATCAGAGTAGCTATGGACTTGCAGTCCAACATTTCGAATCTTTTCATTATATCTATGGTGTATTTTCCTTGACCTAGGAAAATATTCTTCTTCATTTGTCATACTTCTAATCCAAAGAAGTAATGCATCAACAATATTTGAGAAAGGTTGTCTTGACATCCATCTTATACAACTTCCATCCCATTGTTGAAGTAATAGCAATGATCGATCTAATGGAATTATATTGAGCCATAGGAGCAAATGTCTCATCATAATTGACTCCCTCTTTCTAAGAGAACCCTCTGGTAACAAATCTGGCCTTGTATTTTTCAATGCTCCCATATGCTCCATGTAGAGCTTTATGATCCTCTGCATTCTGCAAAATTTGGCGTGCCCGTCTGGGCCTTTTCCAGTTTACCGCCATATCTGTGGGAGAATCATTTGGTCCAACTGGATCAATGGGACTGATCGATTTATTCATTTATTCAGACTCACTCTTAATGTTTGGAGGGGGAGATGATCTCATCTCTTCATCGTCATCAATCTCCATATCTAATCCTCTTCCTTTTCGAATAGCCATTTCTTCTTCAAAGGTTTCATCCTGCCTAAATTCGATTTGAATCAATCTTGGGATGTATATTATGTAATCCTTTGAATACTTGCAATATCCCACGAATTTTTCCTTCTTTCTTCAAGGTTCTAACTTGGAAACGTGAATGTAGACTGGAAAGTAATTATTCATCTTGGTGACGACCAGGTTCATCAAGGATCCTTCAATTGTCTTGTTCGAGTCATGACATCAATGTCGTCAGGTTTCTATCATATGTAATAGACTATAATCGTTGTCTTTGAGGGATAACTCCCTCTGTCTCTCAAAAATCGGTTGAGTAAATCTTGTTGAAGCAACAAATGACCAACATTCATAGAAGATTTATGCTTCTCATCATGAAATCTCTACATGAGATTATTCTGGGTCTGAGAGTCATAATACATTCTTTTAGAGGATTTCTGCTTTTGTTCCATCTATATATCATTGGGATCACTTGTTCATATAGATCATGGAATTCCCTACAATTCAGATGGTTAGCAATATTTCATAATCAATGTATTAACGAAATAGTGTAGGAAACTTTTTAGTTAATGCTTCAACACAACACACTTAAGTCAATTATCTGGATGGTTATGGTCTCCATTATAGCATACCATTCAGAGTGTGTACTACTCCAGTATGTTATAAAGGAGTTGTCATCCTATATGGGTTGTGCAGCATGACAGGCTATTAACTACATGAATTTAGAAATGTAGATCCGTGTAAAACATATTCTAAAACAACCAGATCTAATCTACTAGAGCATATAAAATCAAATACTTATCTTTTGTAGTTTTGTAAGTGGGCTCCCACTGTCAAATTACAATGATATTCATATGCTTCCTTGATGATCATCACAGTCTGGATCTTCGTATCATTTCTTAGAAGAAGAACTCTGAACGGTCATCCTTCCTTGGCTCCTTGTGGGGAAGGTCTTCTTCTACATCAGTAGTTGAAGCTTCATGCTTCCTTTTGATTGAACTTCGACTGATATTGGCATAATGATCATATTTATTGCACTTGTAGCATTGTATATGAGATAAATCCTAATTCTATTATCTCTTTTGATTTGGGGGAGGACTTGATCTCTTATTTTGGTGCTTGTTATTGAAGGACTTCATTCCCCTTCCCTTTCCTTTCTTGGCATGCGATATGAACGCTTGATTCTCCTTAGGTTGGGCGCCATAAAGTCTTCGGCGTGTTATGATTCTTGTTTCTTCTTGAGTGCATTATGCCCATAGCTTATCAAATTTGGGAAACTTGGTCCGACCACTTATATTTTGGATGAAAGGCTCCCAAGATGGTGGGAGACCATTTAAGGTGGTCATAACGAGATCCTTTTCTTTAAGATTGTCTCCACTGGACTTTATCTTCTCCCGGAGTTCTGTGATTCTCATGAAATATGAGGCAACATTCTCGTACTTCGTAATCTTCATAATCGACGTTCCTCAATGTGAGAGTCACATTGATATTAATTTGTTCAAATAGATTCTTTAAGTTTTTTAACATCTTCCTTGCTATCATCTTTTCCGATATCTGAGGAACCAAGTGGTCTCTAACTGAGTCCACCAAAATCCTTCTTGCTTTGGCATCATTCTTCCTCCAGTGAGGTTTGTCTTCCCTGGATTTTGGTTCTGGGACCTTTTCATTTACACACTATGATAGTTCATTTTATTATAGTAGGAGAAGAACCCTAGAATTACAGGGGATGAAGTTGGAAGCTCCTTCCATACGATCTTCAACCTTCATGCTGATCATCTTGACTGTAGATATGGATTTGAAACCCTAGCAGAGACTAGGTAAAAAATGAAGGTTGGAGTTTTGGAAAACTCACTCCATAGATAAATGCACCGTAGAGAGACTATTTGAGAAGAGGTAAAGTCGAGCCAAAACTATGGAGGGAGTAGGTCAAAAACTGAAACCCTAATTTATATTGCAACTGCAGAATTAGGTAAAAATTTGAAAATTCTCAGAATTGAATTATGTATTCACCAAAATATGCGCCCTCCTTAGAGAAAAATTCCCAAGACTCATTTTCTACCAAAAGCTTTAGTGAATACCTTGAAAAATGAAGCCCTAGTTTCGACAGGTTTCCGACATAGTTCCGACAATGGCTTCTTATAGCACTACTATGATACTATGTTAGATTTTCATAAGATTATAGCATTATATCTTAATTGTATTTATTAATAGGATCACTAGAAGATAGATAAAGCACAGAACAATAACACGACAATAACACGAGTATTTTTATCCTGAGAAACCGAAATGGGAGAAAAACCAGCAACCTTCGTTTAGAGATGATAATTATGAGATCAGAGTACAATGAAGAAGAAAGATTAAATATGGAAATTATTTCCAAAGATAGCAACCCTGAAAATAGTCTTCTTCTGCAGTATATGTGCACTTCTCTCTCCCAGAAAACTATGAACTTTTCTTGTGTTGTTGCTATGCTGTTGTGTTGAATAATGAGGAGGAGCACCTCCTATTTATACATATTTTCCACTAAAAATTTAACTGGGGCCGAATTCTCTTGGGGGAGCAATATAATTTATATTTTATAATTTATTTTATCTTTTCTATCATCGCTTGTTTTTCTCCCCAAGGTCTACATTGTTCTTCTAGGGTTTGTATGATTTATTACAATAAGTTGATCTCCCATAGGAGGCACAATAAAAGAACAATAAGAATAGATTCTGAAGTTGTACAAACTCCAACATACCACTCTAAGACTTTTTTAGGGATTGTTCTAAGAAATTCATTATATGACCAAGAGATGTACATGGTAGCTCAAGCAATGAAGCATTGATGACATTATTTTCTCATAAAATAAATAGCTCATGTACACAGTGATCACAAGCCTATCCAATTCCTATAAACATAGAGAAAGATCAAGAAAGTGTGACACATGAAGTGAATTACTTATTTGCAACAGTTGAACATTCTTATTAAGTTCTATAAATGAAACACAAATAAGTTGGAGACTTCCTCTTAAGACCTCAAACAATTGGATTGATAGTGTTTGTGTGACTCTGATAGTTTGGTTTCATTGCTTTTTATAGAAGCTTATGTCCATTGTCCAAACTTTGCACACATATATGAAGTTATGTAGAATTTTTGTAGACGCCACCAAATTAAAAGTTCTGAGATTATCCATTGAAATATATATTTCTTTATAAGTTAAGAGTCATGTATCTTCCTAAAGGAGTTCATACTTTCCAAAATGTCATGTCACTTTAGAGTGGAGAGACAATTATCGATTTGCAAAGGTTTATTTTTCTAGTTAAATATGGCATAGATGGTGGAATCGTTCATAATATGTGCTCACTTTGTAGCATATCAAAGGGACTAAATCAATATTTAGGAAAGTGCATTCCACTTCCAATCCTAAGCAAACTCTGGGAGTTGATTTTAATGATTTACTTCAAGGTATACCAACAACCAATAGAGATCTTGGACATCTTATGGAATCTAAGGATCACTTCAACAAGATGTATGCGTTGTCTATTGTAAGAAAATGATTTTAGCACCATATGAAGCATAATTTATCTTTAATAAGGTATTTGTACATTTTGTCTTACTAACATTAGTCATCTCCAATCGTGACAATATATTTCATAACTACTAGCATTATTAAGATTGATTAACACTAAGCTAAATATAAGTATTATTGCATTTATGGTTAAGTATAGGTAGTAAATCACACCACATTAAAATAAATGTTTTTCTAAATCATAATCATCGAAAAACATGGGATTCCAACATCCCATATGTGAAACATAACTATAGGTGCACCTTACATAGTGCCATAAACACTTCTCCTTTTTAAAGGATGTCTTTGCTTTTTAAGGCTTTATTATCCATCAAGGTCGTAGTGTCAAGGTATAAATACGAAAGGAGGTCACAACATATTGGTGGGTTATATTTTTTATAAATTGCATTAGAAAGATTCATGATCAAGTTTGAAAATCCTTTCACATGGGTTAATAAAATCACAAGACTCAGCATGATCAACATTCCACATATCATTAGTTTTGTGTGGGAGATAAATATTGGGTTTACCCTGAAAGGGAGCACTTTAGGTAGAAATATATGAACTTTAGGTAGAAATATATGAAGATCAAACCACTCATATTTTTCCTTTATATTATTATTGAGCAAATTATGGAGAACGTGTTTAAGTTGGCCCTACCAACATGTATGGGCATTCATTTAGTCTTCAAAATAGATCACTTATACAAACTATCAACATTGAAAGACGACTACAAAAATTCATAGATATTCAGTATTAAAATTCCACAATTACAATTATAAATTTTCTTAATAATTTATTACAAAAATCATAAGGATACATATTTTAAAATTTATTAACATTATATATATATATATATATAAAATGTCTATCACTAGAATCCAACACATTTCAACCATTGGCTAAGAAACAAAACTCCAGGAATATCTAAGCCATCTAAATCACATGGGGATTGCACCTAGCCTAGGACACTCCAACCCTTAACATGGATGGATTTGTTTGGTGCCTCCTCCCAACTAAGTCACTATAGGGGTATTGAACTCGGGTCTCCTAGCAAACGAAATGCACACCTTTACTCGATGAGATAGCAGGAATCGACAACATCATAAATATTTATAATAAAAATGTTTGATCTATGTTTTATCTTATGGTTTTTATTATATATATTTACGTCGAAGGAGTTTTCCCTATGGAGATGTAGTCTCAAAAGATTCCTCGTCTCCCTGGCCACTAACATTTTGACATGTGTCTCCCAGTGATTGGCGAGTTTAGGTAATGATCATGCTTTATTCTGTCTGTTCGTATTATGTCGGTGGTGACATTCTGAAAACACTCATGCTTTATTCTGTTTGTTTGTATTCTTTCCGTGTAACTTCTTCCTCTGCCAAGTCGATCCTTATTTTAAACTCGCTCTGCGTTCTTTTTTATTGGTCAGCCTCTAAATTTGGCGGAGATTTTGGCCAATGCAAGAAGAAGAAAAATAACCGGACGAAAAATGCAGGCTATTGCAAGAAGCACCCATCGTTAAAATTTCCAGTCACTTATCTATCAATATTTTCTTTTATAAAGTAACTATTTAAGAATATTTTGGTAGCTACAGCACGCACATGGAGAGGGTAAAAATACCAATATTGAAGAAGATGATCAATTTATTGAACATAATAAAAATTAAAACAAATACAATAAAAATTAAAACAAAATTATCTCAATTTCAGATGTAAAAAAACATAAATTATTGTTAATTTATTATTTAGAATTCATTATTTATTCAAATGTATTTACGGAAAGTGGATGAAAAAAATCAAAGCTCTAATATCCGCATTCCGCAATGCAAAAAGTGGAAATCGGGAAATAAGATAAAAAATATATATATATGAGACAAAGACTTTTCTGATTTCCCCATTTCGCACCGTGAAAATCAAAACTTCGATTTTTTTTTCATCCACTTTCTGTAAATACATTTGAATAAACATTTTAATTAAAAAAATTATTTTAAAATGTATTTTAGTTCAAATGTTGTTTCCGCAAAGCAGAAATCGGGAAATAAGATTAAAAAAAAGGAGACAAAGAATTTTCTAATTTCCGCATGGAAATCGGAACTTTGATTTTTTTTTCATCCACTTTCCGTAAATACATTTGAATAAACATTTTAATTAAGAAATTTATTTTAAAATGTATTTTAGTTCAAATGTTATTTATTCAAATGTATTCACGGAAAGTGGATAAAAGAAAAACAAAGTTCCAATGTCTGCATTCTGCAATGCGGAAAGCGGAAATAATCAGAAAATAAAATAAAAAAAATATGAGATAAAGACTTTTCCGATTTTCGCATTGCCGAAAATCGAAACTTTGATTTTTTTTTTCATTCTCTTCCTGTAAATACATTTTACGTAAAGTGGATAAAAAAAACAAGGTTCTAATTTCTGCAATGCGGAAAGCGAAAATCGAGAAATAAGATAAAAATATATATGAGATAAAGACTTTTCCGATTTCCGCATTGCCGGAAATCGGAACTTTGATTTTCTTTTCATCTGCTTTCCGTAAATTTATTGTTCTCGTTGATTTTTAAGATGTATTTGAATGTGATTAAATGAAAAAAAACAATTAAATAAAAATAAATGTTTATTCAAATGTATTTATGAAAAGCGGATGAAAAAAAATCAAAGTTCTGATTTCCAGATTCCGCAATGCGGAAAGCGAAAATCATGAAATAAGATAATAAAAAAATATATATGAGACACAGATTTTTCCGATTTTCCCATTCCGCACTGCTAAATGCGGAAATCAGAACTTTTTTTTTTAATCCACTTTTCGTAAATACATTTGAATAAACATTTTAATTAGCGGAATGCGGAACCAAAGAAAGTAAAAAACTGCAAGTTTCAAAAGTCCTCAAGTAAACCATTATGTTTAAAAAGAACTTATTCACTTAAAAAAAAACATTAAATATTAATTTACAATATTTAATTTAAAAATTACAATGTAAGTGTTTTCCCTATGGAGACGTAGTCTCAAAAGATTCCTCGTCTCCCTGGCCACTAATATTCTGACATGTGTCTCCTGGTGATTGGTGAGTTTAGTTAATTCTCAGGATTTATTATGTTTGTTCGTATTCTGTCTGTGGTGACATTCTGAAAAAGCTCAAGCTTTATTCTATCTATTCATATTCTTTCCACGTAACTTCTTCCTCCGCCAAGTCGATCCTTATTTTAAACTCGCTTTACGTTCCTTTTTATCGGTCTGCCTCTAAATTTAGCAGAGATTTTGGCCAATGCAGGAAGAAGAAAAATAACCAAAGAAAAATGCACGCTATTGCAGGAAGCACCCATGGTTAAAATTTCTGGTCACTTATCTATCAATATTTTCTTTTACAGAGTTACTATTTAAGAATATTTTGGTAGCTACAGCATGGAGAGGGTAAAAATATTAACATTGAAGAAGATGATCAATTTATTGAACATAATAAAAATTAAAACAAAATTATCTCAATTTCAGATGTAAAAAAACATAAATTATTGTTAATTTATTATTTAATATTCAATATTTATTCAAATGTATTTAGAGAAAGTGGATGAAAAAAAATCAAAGCTTTGATTTCCGCATTCTGCAATGCGGAAAGTGGAAATCGGGAAATAAGATTAAAAAAAATATGAGACAAAGACTTTTCCAATTTCCCCATTCCGCACTGTGAAAATCGGAACTTTGATTTTTTTTTCATCCACTTTCCGTAAATACATTTGAATAAACATTTTAACTAAAATTTTTATTTTAAAATGTATTTTAGTTCAAATTTTATTTCCGCAAAGTGGAAATCGGGAAATAAGATTAAAAAATAGGAGACAAACACTATTCCAATTTCCGCATGGAAATCACAACTTTGATTTGTTTTTCATCCACTTTCCGTAAATACATTTGAATAAACATTTTAATTAAGAAATTTATTTTAAAATGAATTTTAGTTGAAATGTTATTTATTCAAATTTATTTACGGAAAGTGAATAAAAAAAAACAAAGTTTTGATTTCTGCATTCCGCAATACAGAAAGCGGAAATAATCAGGAAATAAGATAATAAAAAAATACGAGATAAAGACTCTTCTGATTTCCGCATTGCCGAAAATCAAAACTTTGATTTTTTTTTCATCCGCTTTCCGTAAATACATTTTACGGAAAGTGGATAAAAAAAAAAACAAAGTTCCGATTTCCGCAATGCGGAAAGCGGAAATCGGGAAATAAGATAATAAAAAAAATGAGATAAAGACTTTTCCGATTTCCACATTGCCAGAAATCGAAACTTTGATTTTTTTCATCTGCTTTCCGTAAATTTATTGTTCTCATTGATTTTTAAAATGTATTTGAACGTGATTAAATGAAAAAAAAAACAATTAAATAAAAATAAATGTTTATTCAAATGTATTTACGGAAAGCGGATGAAAAAAAATTAAAGTTCTGATTTCCGCATTCCGCAATGCGGAAAGCATAAATCGGGAAATAAGATATAAAAAAAATATGAGACCAAGATTTTTTCGATTTCCACATTCCGTACTGCTAAATGTGGAAATCATAACTTTGATTTTTTTTTTAATCCACTTTTCGTAAATACATTTGAATAAACATTTTAATTAGCGGAGTGCGGAACCAGGAAAAGTGAAAAATTGCAAGTTTCAAAAGTCCTCAAGTAAACCATTATGTTTAAAAAGAACTTATTCACTTAAAAAAACAACATTAAATATTAATTTACAATATTTAATTTAAAAATTACAATGTAATTTATTTTTAAATATCTTAAATATTTTTACATCGACCAAATAACAAATCTATTATTTAAACATGTAAACCAGATTTCAAGTCTATCTTCTTCTGACCTGGTAGCATATTATGTGAATTAATCAGAACCAATTATACTATATTTTTCTTTTATACATATTATTTCCATTTGTAATATAAAAAAATAATATTAAACGAACTCTCAAAGAATTTAAGAGCCTACCTTCTTATTGAAGATTGTTAAATTGCTTATGGCTGCATTAAGAATACATAGCAGCATATCTTCTTGCTCTGTCAGCTCAAAACTACGCATCCCTTCAAAATCCAGCATGACCTTCCACATCCAAAAGAGACCCTGACAAGTGATTTAACAACTAAGATTTTTTGCTGCTTTGTTTTCCATGGATGATATCACAATAATATCACCCTCCCAGTTACTAAGAACTATGTCATAAATGCCAAAAGTAATCAAATTTGTTAGAGATAAGTTATCTATATAACTCAGTTCCGGTGGCATCTGAAACCCATCCCTGAGGGCTAGCAGTCCATTGTTTTCTGCTCGGGCTATTTGGATAGGAACAAGGCAAGATAGACTGTGAATCCATGTTCCCATAGCCTTAGTTTCCAAGCCCTATAGATCCACTGAACCCCCAGATATCCATGGTTCAAATCTTTTTACATGAATTCGAATGCCTGTATTTGAGAAATCTTTACCTTTTTCCTTCTCCAGTTGTTGAAGAAGAGTTCTCAAGGCATTCTTGTAGACATCTTCGTTACATTTTTTATTAGTGCCTTTGGTGCTTAATATTACATTGAATAAAACATCCTTTTTATCTTCATTGAAGAGTGCAGGACGGGTTGCAAACTTGTCAAAAATATGGTATATATACTCGAGTGGGGGACAAGATCCAAAAATTCTTCTTCCTTCAGGAACTTGAGCTACCTTGTTTTCTGTACTTTGTAATGCTTGCAATTGTACAACTTCTTTTGCTGAAACAGTTTTCAATATGTGGGAAGAAATGTTATGAGGAGCATGTGCAATGAAGAAAACAAGATGACTCTGGGAACCAAAATTCACAATCTTCACTTGAATCTCTCCCAAATCTTTGATACTTTTGTTTAGGCGAATGGTCCTCAAGTGGCCCATGACATCGACCAAGACATGTATCTCCACCGCGACATAAAATTCAATAGCTTCTCCATCCGCCTTCATCATGTCTCTGCTAGATTCTACCACTTCACCATTGTTGTCCAACTTGCGGAAGACAAATAAAAATGATCCATCCATCGAAACATGAGCTATTGAAGCAGGTGAAGGAAGAATTAGTAGCCTGGGTTCCATCATCGGCTCTTGATGGGGTTCCACCACCCTAACCCTGTTTGTATCATCAATCAATATCAATTCCCTTTTATCCGGTATCAAATGCATCCAAGTTAAAGTTCCAATTCCAAAAGATATACTCAGCATTTCGGCTTAACTCCTCGAAATATTTTTTCCTTGGCATCAACTCAGAAATATTCCATGCAATGCTCGGTTTCTCAAGTCTTTCAACTGAAGCCTTGAGAACAACCTATTCAAATTAAATAGACCAAACATTCTGGACTTCACAACCCTCGATGGACCTGCATTCAGGTTTTCCTCTGACTGCTGACATGTCCAAATAATATTAAAATACATTTTAAAAATCAACAAGAACAATAAATTTAAACAACAAAGAACAAAGAACATATTATGTTCTGGAACGTGATTAAATGAAAAAAAAAAACAATGAAATAAAAATCAATGTTTATTCAAATGTATTTACGGAAAGTGGATCAAACAATGTGGAAAGCGAAAATATGGGAAATAAGATAATAAAAAAAATATGAGACAGATTTTTTCGATTTTTGCATTCCGTACTGCCAAATGCGGAAATCGGAACTTTGATTTTTTTTTAATCCATTTTCCGTAAATACATTTGGTGAGGATATTATCTTTGCGATAATTTGCACCGAGGGATATTTTGTCATAATTAATTCCTCTTAAGAACATTATTATTCAGTTTAACTTTGAATCACAAAATGAAAGATATTATTAATTCCATTTAACTTTAAAAAACTAATTAAAATGTACATAATAAAACTTAAAACTATAAAGTGTACAACTCTTTAAGGTTTTTGAGTTGAGATAGCCACTCTGGAAGAGTGTCGCTAAAGTTGTTGTTTTGTACATAGCTGCAACAAAAAACAATTTGTTTTTTGTGAAATGACTAAAAAAACTTCAATTTTATGAACATCCACAATCCACAAGAAAAACAAAAATTTTAATTAACTAAAACTTACAGTCTTTCCAGCATGATTGAATTGGATAAATTTGGCAGTGGTCCCGTCAAATAATTATTGTCAAGTGCCCTGCCAATTTCAACATGAATGGGTAAATCCTGATATTAATGTATTCTATAAATAGGAGTTGGTAAATGTACATTTTGCATAATTGTTTTTAGCTCTGCACAAGGTCTTCTTTTCTGCCTTTGTTTATTTGTAAATTTGGTCTGGTGAATTGTTCTTTCTACTGCAAAGTTTCATCTTACTTTCTGAATTTGCCTTTCAACTATACAATTTCATCTTACGCTCTGAATTTGTCTTTTAACTGTGTAATTTTCTGATATTTTGAAGTCTTAAGAGTTATTATGTGCGGTTTTAAGTGCACATACTTTATGAACTTCTGTTGAGTAATATTATGTCCTATGAATTTAACTTTCAGAATCGCCTCATAAGCCAATCTAATTTTATATTTTTATAAAACTATGATTTTTTTTCATAATTTTATATTTTAAGTGGGTTAATGTTATTTTAGTTTTTTTCTAAATTTTTTTAATAATATGTTGGAATACAAAAACCAAAAATAAATCCAGTCTTCTCCAAAAATTCCTAAGCAACTATGTTGTATGCCAAACTTTATAAGTTTTTATGAGATGGGTGAATTATGAGAACTAAATATTTTTTGATGTTGATGTATAAATGTTTTTTATTAACATTATAAATTAAAATATAAATTTCAAAATTTTAAAACTATATCGTGATCTTGTAAACAATGTCATCAATATGATTCAATTTCATAATATGTATACAATAAATAATTTCTAAATCTATTAAAACGCTATAATTATTTAATAATTAATTCAAATTATTACAAATTTTCAAATTTATTTGTTAGGTTTTATTTTTTTATTTTCTTAAACGAGTAGTTTGAGCTTCCCCAAGGTGGAGTTTCCGTAAACTGATAAATAAATTGATTATCAGTTTACGTTTCTGCTTTCCGCTTTCCTCTTTCGGCATTGGAAAGCAGAATGGGGAAAGGTAAATTGATAAATTGATTATCAATTTACCTTTCCGCTTTCCTATTTCTGCATTGCCTTTCGCTTTTCGATTTCCAATGCGGAAATCGAAAAGCCAAAAGGTAAATTGATAAATTGATTATCAATTTACCTTTCCGCATTCCAAAGCGGAAAGTCAAAAGCAAAATACTCTTCTGAAGTTACAACTAAATTGATTTTATTTTCAAAGACAAAGAGATTTTATTTTCAGAGAGAAAGAACAACGATTTCATCCACAAAAATAGAATAAAAAAAAACACTTGCACATTGAAAGCCGCAAGCTGCAATAGATCAAAGCCGCAATTCTTATGCACATTGAAAATATTGGAATATAAACTAATCTATGCAGATCACAAATTTGCATCCAAATAAAAAATCCCTGGTGACTTTGAATTGTTTGGAACGTGCTTTTAAAATTCCAGTTTAAGAATTTGACTGCAAATTTGAAATCTTTTAGGTAGAAAACCAAGAAATTTGAGGTTCCTACGGCATCAATTTGGATTAGGATTGAATGAACTGTTTTGGTTGTAGATTTGAAGCCTTTTTGGTAAATATTTTTTCTTGATGTCTACATATATAATCAAATATATTATTTTCTTAATCGGATGGGTATGAGAAAGAAAATGGGCGAGATGACGGATACAACCCTTCCAAGCTGTGTAAAATTGAGGTATTTTTTGGGTTTTAATCAGTTGATAATAATAGCCACGGATAAAGTAATGGAATGATGGATGGACATAAGTTCTTGCCACACCTTATGTGCATGGAGAGCCCTATTGGTCGGTGACTCAGGTGTAGTTAATTCCAACAAGCCCTCTGTAGTACCTATCATGCAACTCAATGTTGTTCTATAATGATGTTTTCATTTTTTTAAAGAAGTGGGTGTAGAGCCTTTCGCATTAAATCTAGTGGGTTGCAGAGTCTTCCGCATTAAAACGAGTAGGTATAGAGTCTTCAGTTCTCTTTCGTATTGAATCTAGCATGTATTCATTCATTTTTTCAGAGAGTAATCTAGGACTAATTTTATTTTCCTTTAACAATCAAAACAATCAAGTAAAAAGGAAGTCATACAACTATCTGTTTCATTATGAAAATAATGAGATGCGAGTATCCATTTCAGGTGCAATAATGTTTCTTGCTTTCAGTATTTTTATAAACTTAATTATCAAAATGTGTGTTTCTTGCGTTCACTATTTAACTACAAATCAAGGTTCGATAGCTTCTCTCTCTATATTGTTTTTATAAATAGATCAGTCAAAGTGACATGAGTGGTACCTAATAGCCAATCTTATAAATTCTGAAATATTAGTTAAAATATAAGACATACCAAGATATTGTATTTTCCTTTGAACATTATCTTTAATTTTGACAGTTAAATACATTATTTGTATTTGCATTTGAAATATTGAATGTGTACATTTTACGCATTTATTTATTAAGTGAGCATTGTATCTGTCATGATCTTCAATATTTAAAACAAATGTTCTCACCTCTGAAGAGGAGCACAACTGGGTTCAAGGAAGGAGAACGTTTTGCAATGGATCAACAAATTATCCCTCTTTGAAGTTTCCATGAATAGGGAAAAGTTAAAAAAAAAATGTCATTACGGTTAGTTAAGATATATATATATATATATATATATATATATATCGCTTTTGGTTTTTAATAGATTTAAATTAAAGTCGTACTTAGAAAATGTATGCTTCAAAAAATAAAAAGGAAAAGAGATTTACATTAAACGCATATGTTCACGGGAATAATGTTCTCCGGGTTCAGGTTCGATAATCTCAGTCTTTTCCAAATCAATGGCACCAAATTCTCCATTCAAATTTCAATTCCATCGTAAGTAGCATGGAACATATATTATATCGACAACTTCAAACTCTAACGCCGTCCACCCATCGCTACACGCTTTTGCCAGCTGGTCTAAGCAAAAGGAAATCCCTCTCATCCCAGTCGGTGCAAATTGTTAACCGATGTGAAGGTTAACACCAAATTCCTCCTTTGAAATATTTTGTTCCTCTTCCATGAAGAGATCGATGGATCTCGTTGGAGTATTTGGTATTGCAATTATTTTGCAGTTGAAGAGATGTATTTTGATTGGACTCTTTGCTATCCGATTGTGTTTCATGGAAATTTAGAATATTTTTGCAATCAGTTTGGGTTGTTTAGAATTATTAGCATCAGTCCGAGATACTCTCCATGGAAATGCAAATTCCCAAGATTCGATTCTGGAAGACAAAGAGTTAGGTAGGCCACTTGTCGATTCCACAGTTTTGTGATTTCTAAACTACAATTGGTTTGAATATTCTATGGGCTTCCTCATAAATATCTCCAACTCAAACAGAGGAAAGACTGTAATTTGGAATTCGGTTTTGAAAACATGATGAAGATGACTGCAATTCACTATATATGGACGCTAATCATGGTAGCATTAATGGTCGAGTTATTGTCAGTAGATGCACTAATTCCATCGCCAAAGGTTCAGAAAATGATCAGCAAGATCAATCGCCACGGCCCATATCTCGGCATCGTTGTTCCGAACGATTTTGAGATGGATCCTCTTCTTCAATATTCATCTTTCAAGGTCTCCAAGACTCTTGATCTTGTAGGGTAATCTTATATCTATTTTAATCTCGAAACTGAAGTTTTAATATATCCTTGTTTGTGCGACAAGGGACTCTCTCTATCCCAACTTCTACATGATCCTACCTCCTCTTAGCAGTTGCTAGATGTTCTTCCTTCTAACCTCTTTGTTGCTTCGTAATCATGCTGAGGTATTAGCTTAGATAGATGAGGTTGGGATAAAAAATAAAAGTGTTTGGGGTTGCAGTGATTTAACTGTTAAAATCTACATAGGTGTACATACACTACCCCTTACCTCCTAAGAAGAAACACATGCTCTTAATTATTAGGCCCATTCATACTGTACAAAAATACACAAATATTATATTAGACTGTGTGAGATTTATTAGATCGTTGTTTAATACACAATACATTTACAGAAGAACGAAAGGAAGGTCGAATAAACCTGCATATTCACTTTCATTGTCAAACACATATCATATTTATTTGTTTTTGTTGTTCTATTTGTAGGGCGAAGATTTCATATAGGAAGAATTTATAAGCAAAAATTTGTCATTGGCATGTCAATATTGGGAATGGTTGGTTTCAATTTCGTTTATTGATTTTTATGTTGTATGAATCCATAGTTATAACCCATTCTCCAATTCTATTTTTGCATACATATATATAAATATAGTATTACAATTTGTTTTGTGCACCTGAACTCAGGATGTTGGTGTTGAGTTTCTTCAAAGTGAAAGGAATCATCCACTATGGAATTGCAAGGAACGCCAATCCCGAAGTGCAGAACCCAAGAAAGTGAATAATTTCCGAAAAGGGGCTATGAGAGGGGCTTCCGCATCCCGAACCGAAAATCGGAAACCGGAAGCCTACTTCCGCATCCCGAACCCGAAATCAAAAACCAGAAAAGCTTGAAAGTGCGGGGACCCTGTTTCGTAAGTGGAGGAGCTGACTTCCGCATCCCGAACCAGAAATCGAAAACCGGAAAAGCTTGAAAGTGTGGGAACCTTGTTTCGTATGTGTAGGAACCAACTTCGCAATCCGCACCGAAAATCGAAAATTGGGAAGGAGACTTGTTTCTCATTGAGATCTGTTGATTTTTATTTTAATTAATAGTATTTCTTTTTAATAATAACATTTCAAGTGAAAATAAGTTAAATTAGATTTAAAAGCTCAATCTTTAAAGCTCTGAATATGTACACATGAATCAAACGAATTGAATCCATAATCTTCAAAAAATCAATTCATTTTTATTATAATTGTATCGATAATAAGTTTGGAAAGACATATTCTTTATTTGTTTTACAATATTAATATTCCCGGACAATGACTTTGAAACCTCTTAAATTGGAGTTGAGAGTTAATGAAATTATATATAATTCAAATTTATATAAAAATTAACAGTTTAACCAGAAATCATATTGGAAACAATGAAAACAATGGAAACCCAAAATAATGGAAACAATGGACCCTAGCTGTGAATGTTAGTGGCCAAGGAGACGAGGATGCAGGACACATGTCATAATTATTTCCATGTTGGAATGTTAGTGGCCGCAAGATTTGCAAGAGACATGTGTCCTTATTATGTCCATTCCGCATCCCGCAACCCACAATGCAGATTGGGGAAATCTTGAAGTTTATAATTTGTCAAGTTTTTCATCCCGCATCCCGCAAATTACGGGATGCAGATTGTGGGAAGTGATTTATTTTGTGATTTTTTTTGCTTGTTCCCATTGTTGATGTAATTGTAACTTCAGAATGTATTCACTTGTATTTCTTATGTATTGTAACCCGATGTTTATTTCGGGATGTATTTGTAATGTACTTGAGTCATGTCATGCCCCGAGGTTCCTATCAGGAGTTTATATAATGTAAACAAGTCATGTCAAGTCAAGGTGGGTAACCATCCTATTGTCTAAGGGTTAAATTCCTCGTAGTTTCGAGGCACTAGGGTTATTAGAATCACCTAGTGAAGTCAGCCCTAGTTGGGTTTAGTCAAGTCAGGAATTACTATAAATAGAGAGCTAGCATCTCTATTTATCACACACTCGCTCACACTCAGTTGTAGCGCATAGCTGAAGAAGAGAAAGACACTGGGGTAAGGAAGAAAGAGGTTACTGATGTCGGGAGATCATCTTACTGTTTTGGGTTTCACTTTTGGTGTTGATTCTATCTCTGATGAAGTTGCGGGGTTTTCTCCATTTATGGCTTCCCCAAGGAAAACACTGTGTTCATTGTCTCTTGTGTTTGATTGTCTTGCTTGTTGTTCTCTTAGTTAAAGATCTGAATGTTATGCTAGCTTAATGTTAAAATTCTAACATGGTATCAGAGCTAACCTGAGAAGAAGACACTATGCAGCTGCAGGAACTAGGGATTCCAACTTTGTGGATCTCTCTCCACATATTTTCAGCAAAAGAAGGGTGGAATAACTCTCCTCCCTAGGGCGCATCTTTCTGTCAAAGCAAAATCCAATTCTAAGGTTTTTCTATTTTGAACCCGACACTTCTGTCGAAAATTAGGGATTTTCATAGAAGTGGAATTTTTCAGTGAGCCCAGGCCTAGATTGATCTCCTCCCCAAAATTGAATTTAGGGATCAAAATCAAAGCATTTGGTTGGACAGAACTCCGAAAAAGCAAAACCCTAATCTGCTCCTGAACCAGCACTGCGGGATTTCAGCTCCAAATCCAAATCCAACATCTTGACCTGGTAAGATCTAAATATTTTGTATTTCCATTTGAGGTTCTCAGTTAAGATGTCTCATCATACCAAGCTTGATGAAAATCTTGGGGGAGCCGATAACTTTCGAGCCTGGAAGTATAGGATCTCCCTGGTCCTAGAAGAAAATGAGTTGGACTCCTATATCCATGAGGAGGTTCCAGTTCCAGAGGGAGATGAAGCCAAGGCCTTACATAAGAAGAATTTGGTTATGGAAAAGAGGATCATTGCTGATTCAATCAAGGATCATCTCATACCACAGGTGTCCTCCCTCAAGACACCTAAAGCTATGTTTGATGCCCTAACCAAGCTGTTTGAAGGGAAGAACATCAATCGGAAGATGACTCTAAGGAACCAGTTGAAGAATGTAAAGATCCAGAATGAAGAGACCATCCAGTCATACTTCACAAGGGTCTCCCAGATCAAAGAACAGCTGGAAGCAGTAGATGAAGAAGTGGAGAATGAAGAAATTGTGATGACAACCTTGAATGGCCTCCCTAGGTCATGGGATTCTTTCATCCAAGGAATCTGTGATAGGAAGAAGTTAGTCAAGTTCAGTAGACTATAGGAATAATGTTCACAAGAAGAATCTTGGATAGCAGCTCAAGAAGAAAAGATGGGAAGTGAAGATCAAGCTCTCACAGTACACTCCAGGAAAGGAAGAAGGGAAAATCATCATCACGAAGGTAAGCATTCTCATCAGAAAGGATCCATCCAAACTCAGATGTTATACATGCGATGAAATAGGACACTTTGCTAGAAATTGTCCCATGAATAAGAATGGGTCTGAGAAGAAGAATAACTCCAAAAGAAGACATCATGCTCACACTGTTGAGGATGATGATCCTCCCATGAAGAGAGTAAAACAAGAAAGTGAAGACTCTTCAAGTGAAGATAAATATGTTCTGATCTCTGCTCTCACGGGAGTCACTTATGGAAGCAAAGATTGGCTTATTGACAGTGGGGCTTCCAAACACATGACAAGTTTCAAGGAATCCTTTGAGAAACTATCCAAACATAATTCACCCCATAAGGTGAAACTTGGGGATGACTACCAATATCCCATAAAAGGTAGTGGTGAATCCTCCTACAAGCTAGACTTTGGAAAGTCTATGAAAATGAAGGAAGTCTTGTTTGTACCAGGACTAAAGAAGAATATTCTATCCATATCGGCACTAACTGCAAAAGGCATGAGGTTTGCATTTGTAGATGGCCAAGTCCTCATGTGGTCAAGAGGAAAGACTATTGACGATGCAATAATAATTGGAGAACAAGAAGGAGGTTTATACAAATTGAAGGACCATCCAAAACAAGCTTTGGTCCATGACACAGTAGAGCCAAATGAACTTTGGCATAGAAGGCTTGCACATGTGCATTACAGAGCACTACCACTTGCAAGCAAAGCTATTGAAGGTCTTCCAGAAATTCAAGCAAAACATAAAGGGTTCTGCAAAGGATGTGCGAAAGGAAAGAATACAAAGAAGACATTTCCAAGTAGCGAGAGCAAAGAAAAAGGAATCTTGGAAATCATCCACTCTTGGAAAGATGAAGTTTTCAGTAAGTTCAAGGAATCCAAATCCTTAATCTAGAACCACACAGAAAATAAGATAAAGACCTTTCGATCAGATAATGGAGGAGAATTCACATCAAATGAATTCAAAAGCTTATGCAAAGGATCGGGGATTAAGAGGGAGTTATCCACTCCATATAATCCACAACATAATGGGGTTGCAAAAAGGAAGAATAGAACTATCATGGAAGCTGCAAGAGCAATGCTTCATAATCAGGATCTTCCTATGCATCTATGGGCAGAAACTGCCAGAACAGCGGTGTATGTACAGAACCGTACTCCACACAGAGTACTTGAGAACAAGACACCTAAAGAAGTATTTTCTAGCAAGAAACTAGAAGTCAGCCATCTCAGAATATCCGATTGTCCAGTGTACATACACATTCCAAAAGAGAAGAGAACAAAACTAGATTTTTCAGGAAAGAAGGGTATATTTGTGGGATACTCTGAAAGCTCGAAGGCTTACAGAATATACTTCCCAGGATTCAAGAATATTGAAATCAGCAGGGATGTAACATTCGATGAAGACACAGCTTACAACAAATCTAGAAAGAGACCTGCTGAAGAACCTGAAGAAGCAGAAGCACCCAGAATTCATGATACAACCATGAATGAAGAAACTCAAGAAGAAGATTGAGAATTTGAAGAACCACAAAGACCTGTAGATCCACCTCGGGAGAAGAATCCTCACAAGAGGAAACCTGCTTGGGTATGAGAAATTATCCAAGGTGCGGAAAGATATGGGGCTCCATAAGAGAATCATAGAGAAAGAAAGAGAACTAGATCCTGCTCCGGATATGTAGCTTTCCTATGTGACTTTATCAATGAAGAACCTTCCAATTATGAAGAAGCGGCATAACGGAAAGAGTGGAAGGATGCTATGATCGAAGAGTATCAATCGATCATGAAGAACGATGTTTGGGATATTGTCCCAAGACCAGAAGGGAAGTCATTTGTAACTTCCAAATGGATCTACAAGATCAACCATGATGCATATGGTAGCATAGAGAAATATAAGGCAAGATTCGTGGCTCATGGCTTCTCACAGAAAGACGGAATAGACTATGAAGAAACCTGTGCACCTGCAGCCAGATGCACTTCCATCAGATCAGTACTTGCTCTGGCTGTAGTAATGAAATGGAAGATACACCAAATGGATGTCAAGACTACTTTCTTGAATGGTGTAGTGGAAGAGGAAGTGTATGTAGAGTAGCCACTCAGTCTTGAGACACATGACAGGGAGTCTCATGTGTGCAAATTGAAGAAAGCCCTGTACGATTTGAAATAGGCACCCAGGACATGGTACAGCATAATTGACATCTTTATATCCAGTTTGGGATTTACCAAGAGTAAAGCAGATTCCAACCTTTACTACAAGGTTGAAGATGGAAACCCAGTGATGCTCCTACTGTATGTAGATGATCTGTTTGTAACAGGTATGGATGGGTTGATTGCTGATACGAAGAGAAAGCTTGCTACCGAATTTGAAATGAAGGACTTGGGTATGATGCATTATTTTCTAAGCATGGAGGTGTGGCAGAATGCGGATGGAATCTCCCTCGGACAAGGGAAGTATGTAGTAGAGATCCTGAAGAGGTTTGGGATGATGGACTGCAAGGCTATGACCACACCTATGGAATCGAACTTGAAGCTATTGAGTGATGCTTCATCAGAGACGGTTGATGCTACGATGTATCGTCAGATGATTGGGTCCTTGATGTACCCAAAAAACAGGAGACCAGACATTTGCTTTGCTGTGAACACCTTGATCCAGTTCTTGACAAATCCAATACATGTTCACTTGATTGGTGCAAAGAATATTCTAAGGTACCTAAGGGGTACAATTGATTATGGGCTCAAGTATGAGGTGAATCAGAAGATTAACATGGAGGGTTATGTTGATTCAGATTGGGCAGGCATTACCATCGATAGCAAGAGCACTTCAGGGTGTTGCTTCAGTATGGGATCAGGTGTGATCTCTTGGTTTAGCAAGAAGCAATCCTATGTGGCACTAAGTACAGCTGAAGCAGAGTATGTCGCAGCTTGTTCAACTAGTTGTGAGGTAGTATGGCTAAGGAAGCTACTGTCTGATTTATTTGATCTCCAGATGGATGCTAGTTGTATACATTGTGAGAACCAGAGTTGCGTGAAGTTGTCAGAGAATCCAGTGTTCCATGACAAGTCGAAGAATATCAAGATCAAGTATCACTATATTAGGGATATGGTGCAGAGGGGGGCAGTGAAGCTCCAATATGTTGCGATGGAGGAACAGATAGCTGATGTGTTGACGAAGCCATTGGCTAGGGTGAAGTTCAAGTACTTCAGGGAGAAGCTTGTTGTTCTCCAGATTGAGGTTTCCTCCAAAGAGAAATGATGAGATCTAGAGCCATTCTGACATGGTGAGAGGATTGGTTCCTTCCATGGTCAGATGTAAGCGCTAATCCATTTTGTCATGGTGAGAGGATTGGTTCCTTCCATGTCAGATGTGAGTGCTGAGCCATTATGATGTGACTGTAGGATTGGTTCCTACATGATCAGATATAAGCGTTGAATGCCATTCTTGGAATGGAGGCACCTGGTCAGTTACCAGGAAAGCTCAGTCTAGGACTGAGGTCCATTCTGATATGACTATAGGATTGGTTCCTACAAGATCGGATATGAGTGCAGAGCCCTTCTAACATTGGTTGTCATATGTAAGTGCAGAGCCCTTTCGGCATGAAGGATTGGTTTCTTGCATGGTCGAATATAAGTGTTAAGCCTTTCTGACATTGTTTGTCAGATGTAAGTGAAGATCCTTTCGGCATGGAGGATTGGTTCCTCGCATGGCCAAGTGTAAGTGCTGAGCCTTTCCGAAATTGGTTGACGGATGTGAGTGCTGGGCCTTTCTGACAGGGTTGTGGGAGGTGTTCCCACATGGTCAGATGTGAGTGTTGGGCGTGCCTTTCTAATATTATTATAGGATTGGTTCCTACATGATCATATATAAGTGCTGGGTGGGCCATTCTGACTTAGGTTCAGATATAAGTGCTAGAAAAGACCTACATGGAGGCTAGGCCTACAACCAGCATGAAAAAGGGTTGGCTCTGTAGAACTTCCTGTGACGAGAAGAATCATGAGATAGCACCCGTGAAGATCTAGTGATGATGATCCAGCAGAGATGATCCAGATCGAGGGATGATCCAGATCCAGTGATGATGCTCCAGAGATGATCCAGATCCAGTGATGATGCTCTAGAGATGATCTAGATCGAGGGATGATCCAGATCCAGTGATGATGATCCAGATCGAGTGATGATCCAAATCCATATGAAGATGACTTGCAGATGAATATGACTTGAAGATAGAGATGACTTGAAGGTGAAGATGACGAGGACTCGATGATGATCCAGATGATACAGAGAAGAACACTTGTGCTGATAAATTGTGTCGAGAGAATACCTTCCTAGTTAAGAGGGAGTGTTGATGTAATTGTAACTTCAGAATGTATTCACTTGTATTTCTTATGTATTGTAACCTGATGTTTATTCTGGGATGTATTTGTAATGTACTTGAGTCATGTCATGCCCCGAGGTTCCTATCGGGAGTTTCTATAATGTAAACAAGTCATGTCAAGTCAATATGGGTAACCCTCCTATTGTCTAAGGGTTAAAGTCCTCGCAGTTTTGGGGCACTAGGGTTATTAGACTCACCTAGTGAAGTTGGCCCTAGTTGGGTTTAGTTAAGTCAGGAATTAGTATAAATAGAGAGCTAACCTCTCTATTTATCACACACTCACTCACACTCAGTTGTAGCGCATAGCTGAGGAAGAGAAAGACACTGGGGCAAGGAAGAAAGAGGTTATTGTTGTCGGGATATCATCTTATTGTTTTTGGGTTTCACTTTTGGTGTTGATTCTATCTCTGAGGAAGTTGCGGGGTTTTCTCCATTTATGGTTTCCCCAAGGAAAAACACTGTGTTCATTGTCTCTTGTGTTTGATTTGTTAGAATAATCAACCCATAGTATTTACCCACTTAGACATTAATTCATTTATTTTTGTCTTATTTGCCTAGTCCATGAGTCCCACCATGTGCAAGTTGCTAATTGCCTATCCAGAGAGTTCAAACTTGCCATTATTGACTCATGTAGTGCTTGGGAAATCCTTAGGAATCAAATCTGCTTTATTCCTGGCCTCCTAGGCACCCTTCTACTTTTTCTGCTTTATTGCCTGCTTTTTCAGTGTTTTAAGGCACATAGGAAAGCAAGACTAGGTGAGGTGAATCAGCTTTGTTGCCTCTTCCTCCTCCACTCTTTCCTCCATGAAAAAATCATGTATGAGCTGCCATTTGACCACTCTTTATCTTGCCTATGCGCCCTTGCTAATTCATGGGGTCCTTGATAGATTTGGGATCCGCTTTTTACACCTATGGGGGATTTGCCTATTTTGGGTAAGCCTGCTTTATGCTAGATTTGGATGCTTCCTTATGCATTCGATTTGCTCATGTATTCTATATGTTAAGCATCCTATGTTATTATAGGGTTGGCTATTGTACACTCAGTTAATATAATTTTGTGTTACAGCTCCATATTCAGTCTCCATTGTTGATAATTTTGCATGATCAATTGTTAATTGCGGTGGGTGAAATTAATCTACTACAGGCCTGAATTTCTACATGGTATCAGAGCCATTGTAGGTTATTACTCTCCTTCAAAAATTGTTTCGCAGGTTCGACATCAAGACTGGGAGCCTTCTACTGACAGCCGGGACAGATTTTCTAAAGCTATGGATTCACAGAAAACTATCCTCACTCCCTTCAACTATTTTGAATGGAAAGCAGAGATGGAGATCTTGTTGAGAGAGAAAGGCCTCTACAGGGTGACTATGGCTATAGAAGCAGAGCCCAATGCTGCTGCAGAGAAGATCAAATGGCACAATCGGAGAGATGAGGCCTATGGCCTCCTATGTCTCAGTATTTCTCGAGACCTCCTTTTCCATCTCAATGGATTAACTTCACCGAATCAAGTATGGGAGAAACTTTCTGAACTCTTCGAAAAGACAAATGAGATGAGGGGACACCAAATCGAAAATGAATTGATTTCCCTGAGTCCCAATAATTTTGAATCACTGCAGCTATACTTCTCCAAGTTCAAAGCACTAGTTTTGCAGCTGAAACAATGTGGTATTGAAAATAAAGATGAGCAGCTCGTATTGGCCATCCTCTCGAAGCTAGGACCTGACTACTCAGTCTTTGTTTCTACCTTCTATGCCACAAAACTCACAGCTCGAACCTGGAAGATGCCCATCCTTGCAGATTTCATGGAATCTCTCACACAAGAACAAGACAAGCTGGTGATGATGGGCACCATCAAACCATCCAAAGATCAAGCTTTGATTGCTGGAGATTCGAGGGTGGATTAAAAAAGTAAGAAGAAAGCTAAAAAGCCACCTGAGAAAGGAAGAGACAAGAAGTAGTCTCCAGAGGATCAACAAGGTCCCAAGAAAAATACCCAGAAGAAGAAAAACAAAGGTGAAATGAACAAGTGCTCATACTGTTCGAAGGGCAATCACACTGAAAGCTCTTGTATGAAAAAGCAAATAGATATGTTAACTCAACTGCTGGAGAATAATGGCATCTCCCTTCCAAAAGGCTCAAAGAAGAGAGAAGGAGGATCAAGTTCCGATGACAGAGAGAGAGTTCATGCTCTAGTTGCTGGCACATCAAGCTCA